>BSBK01003915.1:730000-985162 GCA_027943335.1 Chamaecyparis obtusa | reverse complement strand
AATATAATTAATTATTATTTACAATTTAATCATTAAGTCTAACTTATATCTTATTTAAGGAATATTTTACTATGATTGAAATATAATTCAAATGATATATTTAATATCAAAATAATAGAAATAAGAATAATTAAATAGGTTTAATTAATGTGTTTGTTATTAGACTTCAGTTATGTTTAATATAATATGGTAAGGGTCAGAATTATTTCATAAATAATATAATGATGACAAGTAATCAGATGTGGTAAGTTTTTTCATGTGTATATAAGGTCACAATATTTTGTTTTATACTTTGTTATTTTATTTGTTGATTATTCTTGAGAGTACTTTTGAGATGTTATTGAGAACCAATATGTTTCTAGTATGAGAAGGAACTTGAATGAGTTTTATTTGATCATTGGTGATACATTTCTGTTTAAGCCTAGGGGAGATTATATAGGAGAATCTTAGGGAAGTGGCTTACAATAGGGGTCCGGGACCCAAAGTGGTCAGTACCAAGGTAACCTATTGTAAGTTTGTTAATAAATGATAAAATAGTAATTAAAATTTGGAGAGTTCATTAAAAATATAATTTAGAGATTATGTCTCACCTATGCCTTGAGTGCTTGTTTAGGCTAAGGATGGAAATGAGATGATGCCTAGTGAGTAGGTATGATTAGAATTCCTCATTTGCAAGAGAGGGTATTCTAGTTCCACATGGGTCGTATTGAGGGTCTGGGGGCCAAAGTGGCCAGTCTAGGGTAACTCAATATTTGAGGGTTCGGGGTTCAATTTGACCAGTCCACGGTAACTCAAGTAGATGGCCATGTTATGACACTCCCATAGTATGTAGCCTAAGTCTCCTACATAGTTATGGTGTGTATTGTTTATTTCAGTATTATTTAGTGATTTGTACTTGTTTGATATTATGGTGTTTGGTGATTTGGTACATGTTGACTTTTTTATATTTATTATCTTTTCTTCATCTTTAGTGGTGGTACCCTTTGAGATAGAAATCCTTCAGGACCTTTTCATAGTTTTTTTATTGAGTTTGTTATCCGAGTGTGGTTTGTTATTATCTCCTCAGCATGATGGGAGTGCACTTTAGGTTCCACGAGGTCAAGTGGTAGTGCTTCCTTTTATAATTTGAGATTATGACATTCCTGTAGTGGTGTTGGATGGTGCTTGTTGTTGTTACCTTCTTATTCTTCATTGGAGGCTTGCTCATATTTATCTTACGATGTTTGTAATTATATCTTGTATTAGTGCTTCAAAGATGATTCATTTCAGATATTGTACTATATTTTATATTTGATTATTGTGGCATATCCTGCGACTTGTGCAGAGGATCTTGTATCATTATGTATACTTTATGGTATTGGATGTATTTGTTATTCTTTGTGATTTGAGATAATTGTAATTATTCTTAATCTAAAATATTTAATTTTTAATATATAATTCTACGTCATGGGATCCTCAAGGTTTGTTACAGTAATTTAGTTGTATGTATGTACTTGTTTATATCTTATAATTGTATTCCCTCTGCATTATGTATCATCATTATTTTAAACACTTAATAAAAAAATTATTCTATAAACTTATTGACATGTTTTAGGTTAAATTATCCTAGGTTCCCTAGTGGGGCATTACAATAACCCTCACAAATAGCCTCAAGTGAATATACAGTGAAGCATGAGCTAAAAATATGGGGTTTTGAAGGGCTCCCTAAACCACCAAACAAGAGTTTTTCCAGACACATTAAACCTTCCTAGTGGGTTTTGAAATGTCTCCTACAACCAAACTCCAACCAATAATAGAGACAAACTACCAACAAGACCGCCATTCACCAAAGCATCTCCCCCCTTAACTTGATAGGAGAGTAACTCACCTCAAGAGAAACAATAGAGAGGGGCAAAAGGAGAAAGGCAAGTCTCAACCAAAAATCCAAAAACCATAAAAGATTCACAACCAAAGGATAAATCTCCACCAAAGGCCAACCTCTACACCTTAAAAGAAGAGGGATCTACCTCAATAGGATGAACATAGAAGGATAAGTCTAGTTGGGAGAGCCTCACCTCATTCAACCTCACTTCCAAGTAGCGAAAAAAATAGTCCAGCGGGAAAGAGCACCACCCAACCTCTCCCACCAAGTGAATCTCTACCTTAATAAGAGAATCTCCCACCTCGAAAAGAAACATGAGAGAATAAGATAAAAAACAGGAAGAGGTGAATGTATATTTTAAAAAAAAAAAAGTAAAAATTAGGAATAGTAAAAAGAGGTCCTAAAACACTAGCAGCCCAAACCTAAAGACATAAAGTAGAGCAAGGAGAAAGAGACCCTTGCAACCACACAAAGGCACAACAAAGACTCACAAAAAAGACAAAAGTCCACATAAGCCAAGGGCTCTACAGATTGAAACAAAATAGAGCCCAACTGCCAACTGAGATAGAGAAAAGATAAAGCCCAAGAAAAAGCCACATAGACATCTAGGAAGAGGCAAGAAAGGGACCCAAAAAGTACCAAAGGGTATTCCCTCAAACACCCACTCACTCCTCCCACGAACAACACAATTGGGAAGCCAAGGTACACATGGGAGAGAAAGACCCTAAATAAAGCAGAGAAGGACTCCAACAAAAAACACAAGCAAAAAAAGAAAAGGCTCAATAGAATGAGGGAGCCACCCACAGAGCTACAAAACCAACATAAAAAAAAACACCCAAATCTAGACCCAACAATAAATGTAGGACCAAAAACCCGCGGAGCTACCAAACAACTAGGGAAAAATATGTTGGACCAAGACCCTCTTAACACAGTACCCTACAACCTGCAAGGAAACAAAAACAAAGCAATTCCCTGAACTTGATTAGATGAGGAAGAGACAAAAAATTGGGTCAACGTCCTCCACCGTAGGCATGGAAAAAAAAAAGCCTAGACCAACAGACTTCATGGGAAAAAAAAATGGCCACCATCATCATCATCTCCCTCCATAGAAGTCAGGGCCTTTCTTGCCTCACTACTGCACACAAGAACCCTAGTCCCACTATGTTTGCTCCTGTTCCATCATCAATAATTTAATACTTGACGTACTTTTAAAAACCTTCTTCTTTGAGTTGTAAGACCTTGGACTGTTGTTTTTGAATCTTGTGTTATGTTCATTTGTATCTCTTAGACTATTATATTACATTTTGTCATTTATAAATTCTTATTACATTACTTAAAACATAATCTAGCATCAAGCATTATACTTTATTAAAATATAAATATGTTTGTTCAGATTATAATAATATAATAATTAATATGAACAATAAAATACAACGATATGTTTAAAATACTATAATATTTTATTATGAAATATAGGCAGAAAGCACTAAGAACTTCCAACGAGAATATTTTTGGTAAATATTAAGCAATTCAAGATATTAAACTAAGTAGAACAGTTACTATCATATACCTAAGGTAGCAAATTAACTAATAGTGCCTTAATGCATCAAAGGAGTACATAAATAAGTGGAGTTACCCACCTCTTTTAGTGCAACACGAAGGAGTGGGCTCCCGATGAATGAAAATGCTTTAAACGAATTTTTAGCTTCCATATAAATAAATAGCCCGTATGACTTCATTTCTATTGAGAACAGGTTTTGAATCAAATTCTTGAAAAATGACAAGCAAATATTATTATTAAAATGTTCTAATGACATCTCATTTATTAATGATGCTGAGTGATATATACTGGAACTATTTAATAGATCAATTTTACATCATAAAAACTATTTTAATTATTTTTAAAATTGTAATGTTAATAGTATAAAAAATGAGATAAAAATAAAAATATAATAGTTAAAATAAATATTAAAAAATATTTATTTTATTTTATTTAATTAATGTTGTATCTTATAAGATCAATATATTTCACAACTCAAGTTAAGCTTATTGATTTTAAAAGTAATGAATCTTTCATATTCTTGGGTCCTATATAAAAGAATAGTTGGCATGACCTAATTTGTGTTGTGAGCACATTTTAAAAAATAAATTTAAAAATTGAGAAAGAAATATTATTATTAAATATTATAATGATGTTTTCCCCTCTATTAGTAGAATTTAATAAATTATTATAATTTTTGAAATAATAATGTTAATATTGGTAGAAAATTTTCAAAATTAAAAATAGTAAAAAAATAGGTGTATTTAAAATATTAATTCTCTTTATTTATGTAGTTATTGCTGCATCTTAATTCTCTTTATTTATTTAGTTATTGTTGCATCTTATCAGCATTTACATATTTCACTAGTCAGGTCAAGCTAATATATTTCAGTGGATACATAATTTTCATATTTATAATAATTATTTTTAAAAACTTTACATCTAAGAAATTGACTTATGTATGCAACAATTGAATTATTATAAAATGTTCTAGTGATGTTTTATGCTAAGAACATATTTTGAATCACTTTTTTTAAGAAAAAATGTGCTAATTATGTTTTTCATTTATGAATGAAGTTGAGTAAATTAAAATGAAGAATCTACTAGACATATTTAATTCATATAAAAAATATTTAAAATAGACTAAACAGATTGTTGAAAGGGCCCATAAACTTTTACAATAAAATGTTAAGCATAAAATGACAGCAAGGAACAATGCAAAGAAATACAACACAAGTGCACCAAGCAAAAACAAATAGCAACACACAATAGAAAAACCATAACAAAATTAAAATAATTTAAAATAAGCACATTGAAAACATGAACTTATCTACAATGATCATTTAGAAGTAGATAAAAGCATATCTTTTTAAAAACTAAATAAATGAGAAATGAAGAATAATCAAAAATATTTTCCATAATAATATTTTCCAATGGAAATTGCAGAGAAGTTGCAAGGTGTCCTTTCAGAGGGTTTGCATGACATACAAGCAGCTAAGGGAGGTGTACATGCAACTTGAGATGCAGCAGGTGCCAGTGATCTATGAGGCAGAGGCAATGGGTAGAAGGGTGACCCAATTTTTAATGTGCCTTTTTTGAAATATGTGATCAAGGGTTATGACAAGTTTAGGGCTCCTCATTTTCATGATAAATGGGCTGATGTCCCGTTTGATGCAATAGATCTAGCCTGGCTCAAATGTTTAGTGCATGTTCCCCAATGGGTTTTTCTACAATGGAAATGGAGGGATCGTGCTTTCACCTCCTCCTCATCCTATTCTTCCCATCAGCACCTCCAACAGCTATATGGCCAACCAAGGAATGCTCCCTCAAGGCATTTTCAAAAGGCTCCTGTGTTCGAAGGCATTCTCGATCCGCATCCATTGGGTGTCGCAGAAGATAATAGATCATTGCATCATGGGAGATCATTTCCCTGACCTACTTTTCATCGTCACTATCATGGCCATACTCGTCACGATAGACCTTTTTCTCCTCAGCCTATTTTTGACATATGTTAACCTCCCTTGCCCACCAACACAAACCCCATCTTGTCTAGTCGTCCTACAGTATTTTCTTATGTGTCTAGATATCCATCATTTCTCTCTTTGCCCAACCATGTCCTAGTTGCTCAACCCACATTTTTTTCGTTTCCAAATTGCATTCCCATCTTTCATCGAGGTCCCTTCGATCCAAACCCTCATACCCAGGAGCATATCCTTAATCCTCCTTTCCATCAAAAGTAGGACCAGCTCCCTCGAAAGGAGGTTCGCCAATAGCCGCCAGCAGAGCCAAGCGTAACTTTTCCCCTTGATATGATCAGCCCCAAGGTGGATTATTTGCGTTCTTCGGCATTAATTGGTAAGTTGCATTTTTTTGTGGATTTTGATTTGTTGATTTCATGGGTGAGATGTGTTTGGGTGGGGCTTAATGAATTATTTCTCTGAGACAAAGATTCTATTTATTTTGTTACGATCTTTGATTCTCGTAAACATAGATCAGATGTTCATAATTTCAAGGGTTGGTTCTGTAAGGGTATTGGTATTACTATATTGGCATGGACTCCTCACTTTGATGTTAATTTATCAATTCCCTTGTTTCAATCATGTTGGATTTCCTTCCCGAATCTCCCTCTAGAATATAGAGACCCCCCTCTTGTAGAAATCCTCGCTAATAAGTTAGGGATTTTTATTAAGCATGATCTAGTTCCGTTTTCTCAACCCCACCTTCCAGTTAGTGTTTGTCTTCTCATGAAGAAAATGGATGCCCCCCATCAGTAGTACCAATTCAGTCTAAGTTTGGAGTTTGGGGTGCAGCATATCCAAGATTTGGATCCTTCTACTATTGATTCTAATGGTAACTCCCTAGGTCATTTCTCTTATCAGTGTCAGTAGTCCTCCATGGTTTCTCTTGATATCTGTCAAAGTTTAGTGACTAATCCTTTGTTATGTTCATCTATTGGCTCCCATCCTTCGCTTGGTTCTTCCCCTCTGTAGTTGATTCCCTATGCAAGTCAGGCTAATGGTAGTCCTCCTAAGGAACCTTCAATTGTTTCATTGCCTACCTCTTCCTTGGGTTTGCAACCTGCCTTGCAAGTGTCCTCAATGGCTCAGTCTCTTTTGTTAGGTCTGCCCATCTCTCCTTTGTTATTTTTCTCCTTAATATCCAAGTCATGTATTTCTCATTTTTTCTACATGCATGGTAAGGACTCCTCATATCGCGCCCTCACTATGCCAGGCTCTCTCTCTATGGCTCCAAGTTTATCCTTAGCCCCCCCCCTCTTTTGTTATGGATTCTGAAGCACCATTACCTTTTCTTATTCCTCGGTTGACTATCTCTCCTTTTGACTGGGTTGATCACCCATTATTATGTCTCCCCTTGCCTCCGTAGGAAGATAAAGTTATTATGCATAATTTAATCTTCAATATTCATCCCTTTGTTCCTATTCCATGCTCCTCATCAACTCCCATCTCTGATCAGGAGATTCGGTTAATGTCTGATAACATCCTTATCTCGATGGCGTCTCCACTTATTAATAAAATAGCTATTGAAGAAGGAGATCTTTTGAGTATTCCTATTGATTTTAGCCCCCCTCCTACAGAAGGATCCCAATTAAGCATCTCTGTAGACCTCGATTCCCCTACTTCTAATAAGTTTGATTACTCACAGGTTCTATCTTTAGCCAATTTTTCTATTTCTCTTATCCCCTTGCCTGATGCTCCTACCCTAGTTTTTAATATGCCCAGGAAGAGGGGTAGGAAACCCTTAGCTTCTAAAGTCAAAGAGGAAATTGAAGCTGTATTCAATCAACTTTGTTGGATTCTATTTCACCCATTACTAAAACAAGGAGAGCAACACTCTCTCTTGGCCCCCAATGAAGATCATTTCATGGAATGTTAGGGGCTTAAATGCCCCTCACATGAGAAGAAGAATTAAAAAAAAATTGATTCTTCTAAAGAAGACATTATTCTTATCCAAGAGTCTAAGCTCTCCCAAGACTCATATGATAAGATTATTCTGACATGGTCTTCTTGGGATTCAGTTTGTGTCCCATCATCTAGTTCCTCTGGTGGTCTTATTGTCCTCTAGAATAAGAAATGTATTCAAGCCAACCTTTGGTTGTAAATCCTAATTGGCTACTCATCAAAGCCTCCTGGTTTGATGCTTATTTCCTTCTTTTTAATGTCTATGGCCCAGCTACCCCCCATGACAAGCTTTCACTTTGGGAATCTCTCTCTGATCAAATAGGTAAACTTGATGATCTCCCCTATATCCTTGGTGGAGACTTCAATGCCATCTCTTCTCTTGATGAAAAAAATTGGTGGGAATCCTACTGCACAAAGGGTGGTAGATGAGTTCTCTTCTTTCATTCAGAGTAATGCTTTTTGTGATATGCCTTTCTTGAATGGGATTTACACCTAGACTAATCATAGATCTGACTCTCCAATTTAATCTAGACTGGATAGATTTCTCATCTCCTTTGACTTCAAATTGTTGGACTTCTCTCTCTCCTCTGATATCCTAGTTTTGTTAGAGTCTGATCATTTCCCTATATCATTGGATTTTAAAAATCTTGCCCAAAAAAAATGCTCCTCTTTCAAATTTGAAAGCATGTGGTTCTCTCATCCGCATTTTCTTTCTCTCCTATGGCAATGGTGGGGTAGTGCACCTTTCTGTAAAGGCACCAAAATGTTTCAATTCTCCAATAAACTTAAGTTTGTGAAATTCAAAATTATTACCTGGAATAAGGAAGTCTTTAAGAATATCTTCCATGAGAAGTCTAGGCTAGAACATGATCTCAACCTAATATCGGATCATATTATCAAGCATGGCCTAAATGAAGAGCTAGTTGAGAAGCAAAAATATCTTCAAAGCTATTGGGCTACCCTCTTCTCAAGAGAAGAAATCCACTAGAGGCAAAAATCTAGAGAACTGTGGTTAAAAGAGGGTGATAGGAACACTAAATTCTTTCATGTTTCTACCAAGATTAGTAAAGAAGCCTCGTCCATATTCTCTATTAAGATCACATCGACAAGGAGTACCCTATTTTCCTAGCAACAAATTTGCAACAAGGGAGTTTTCTTCTTCAAAAAAATTCTTGCTCCTGCCCCTTCACTAGAATAAGAATAACCATGACATGGATGCTCTTCTTCAGCATATCCCATCTATTGTGTCTCATCAAGCTAATATCAATTTATTGAGACCTTTTATTATTAAGGAGCTTCATTCTATTGTCTTCTCTATGGCCCTAGATAAAGCTCCTGGCCCAGATAGATTCACTATGGTTTTTTTTTCAAAAATGTTGGGATGTTATTAGCTTTGATCTTCTAATGGCTGTAGAAGAATCCCGTAAGGGGGGCTATATCTTCAATGAGTTTAATAGAATGAATCTTACCTTAATTCCCAAATGTAAATCTCCTCAAACATTTGTAGATTTCAAGCTCATATCTCTTTGCAACTCTGTATACAAGATCATTACGAAAGCTATTTATCTCAGGCTCAAACCACTCATTCCCAGTTTAATCTCTCCTCAGCAAGGAGGATTTTTCCCTGGTAGGGATACTTCTGATGGTGCTCTAGTTTCTCTAGAAGTCCTTCATATGATTGAGACCTCTCAGATGTCCTCCTTTGTTCTGAAATTAGACATGATGAAAGCCTATGACAAGGTCAACTAGTCATTCTTGCTAAGAGTCCCTAGCTAAGTTTAGCTTCTTAGCTTCTTGGTGTAAGTGGATCAAGCATTGCCTCTCTAGTGCCTCATTTTCAGTCCTTATTAATGGCATTCCCTCCACTTTTTTCATGCCACCCAAGGTGTTTGCCAAGGGGATCCAATATCCCCCTTTCTATTTATCATCATGGTAGAAGCTCTTACTAGGTCTATCCAAGCCCAAAATGCCCTCTCCAACTAGAAGGGCATAAATATCCCTAATTCAGCTCTATCCATCACCCATAATGTTTTTGCTGATGACACACTTCTCTTTGGTAGGTCCTCTATCGAAGAGGCCAGATGCGTGAAACAAGTATTGAACATATATACATCTAGTTCTGGCCAATTGATCAATCCTTTCAAATCTAAAGTTTACATGCTTTTCACTCTAGACGTTGTCCAACAAAGAATCACCAACATTCTTGGCTTCCCTATGGATGAGTTGCCATCTACTTATCTTGGTATACCGTTCTTCCTTAGGCCAGTGAAATCATCTTTTTGGGACAATGTTATTAGCAGGCTTAAGAGCATAATTTCAGCTTGGAAAGCTCACTGGCTTTCCTTATCGGGTAGGATCTTATTAATCAAAATTGTTGTCCTTGCTATCCTAAACTATTATATTTTCATTCTCCAACCACCCAAATTTGTAGTTAATAAAATTGAAAAGATTATCCGATTGTTCCTCTAGTCGTCCAATATGACTAATGTAAGAAAAATCCCCCTTGTCTCTCTATAGAAACTTTCCACTAGTAAACTTTCTGGAGGAGCAGGCTTACATAATCTTTCTCTTAGAAATAAGGATTTTGGTGGGAAATTAGTATGGAACATGTACTTGAGACCTCAGTCTCTGTGGTGTCAAATCATGCAATCAAAATACCTAGACTCTTCTTGTTCCCATCGAATCTTTACTATCTCTAATCCCCCATCTGGCTCTCCAACCTGGAATTTCATGATGGCATCCAAAGAAGTTGTCACTAATTATCTTTCCTAGTAGTTTCATAATGGCTTTAATGTATCTTTTAAGAAAGACTCTCAGAATAGCCTCCCGCCTCTAAGTGTTTCTACTTCTTTAAATGAAGCCATAAGATTTTCCTCCCTTCTCTGGGGAGAATTGTTAGTAGACTATGTGGACTATATTGATATTGTGTCCCATAACGTGTCTTGGAAGAATCCTTCTTCCTTGCCTCTAAATAGTTTCCTTGCAAGGGAATTTGTTGTAGTCCTTTCTAAAAGACTAGTTTTATTGTCTAAAGGCAATGATAAGTTGATGTGGTGCCCCTCAAAAAATGGAGTCTATTATCTTAAATCTGGCTACAAGGCTCTTCAACAAGTTGTAGAGCAACAAACGTCCCAGTGAGATTTCAAATTCCATTGGGACAAAAGCATCCTCCTGAAAATTGGTGTTTTCTCTTCCCTTGCCATCCAATAGAGAGTTCTCACCAGTGACAGGCTGTCCAAATTTCATATAGCTACTCCTTTTAGTTGTGCTTTGCGTGGTGCTCAAGAGGAATCTGTGGATCATTTATTTATTCATTGCTCCTTTTCCCATCAATGTTGGGCCTTTGTTATGGATAAATTGTCCATCCCCTTTCCTCTCCCTAAGTCCCTTTGGGAGCTTTTCCAATCCTGGCCCTCTCTGTTTTCATCCTCAATCTTTGCTTGTCTATGGATAGTTGTTCCTTCTTCAGTTATCTGGTCTATTTGGTGGGAGCATAAAAAAAGGATTTTTAGGAAAGAAGTCTCAAATGTTAATTATGTTATCTCTTCAATTGAAAAGATCATCTCTGAACAAGTTAATAATAGATCATCTAGCCATTTTAACCCTAATGCAACTTTATCTTCATGGGATAGTCAGGTGACAAGCTCTTGGAAACTTATTTCCCTTCCTTCTTGCCCTATATTCCCCCCTATCAGGAAAATCCCTATATCAAAATTTTAAATTAAGTGGATCCCTCATGATTCTTTTGTCATCAAGCTTAATTTTGACGGATCCTCTAAAGGGAATCCCGAGAAGTCAAGTATCGTGGATTGTCTAAGAAATCACGAAGGTAAAGTATTGGCTTATTTGGCATCCCCTATTAACCCTGGTACTAATAATATGGTGGAAGCTATCGCATTGCTTGAAGGGTTAATTCTAGCTAAGAAAATGTCTTTCTCTAATATGCATATTGAGGGTGATTCTGTGGTTATTATAAATGCATGCATCCACAGGACTATTGATAATTGGTAGCTGAAATATATTTTCTAGCAAGTCTGGGCTCTCATTGACTCTTTGGATATATTCTTTATTTCCCATACTTATAGAGAAGGCAACAAGCTAGCAGATATCTTAGCTAACTATGGTTGCAATAAAGTTATCTTGAACTCCTGCTCTTCAGTTAACATGTTAGATTGTTTTCCTTCCATCAAGGAAATTATTTAGAACAAGTCCTCATGTTAATGGTTCCCCTGTTATTCATGGTAATGGCATTCTCTGTTTCACTTCAGGCTTTCCTATAATCTTATAGCTGCTTATACATTTGCTGGAAGGGCTTAGTTAGTTATGAGTGTAAGAAAGATTGTCATGATTTTGCATTCGATTGAATGCTTTATCTCCTATGTTTGGCATACAAAGATTTCTTATGTTCTCACAAATGGTGACTCTCTGATTGAAATGCTTAGTCAGCTTTGGGTATAAGAAAGATCGCCACATTGTTGTTATGCTTTCTTATGTTCTCACAACTGCTTATTCATTTTTTAAAATGCTTAGTCAGTTGTGGGTGTAAGAAGGAATGCTATGTTCAAGCATCTGTATTTACTAAGCATTATAGTGATAGTGTTTCTATCCTTTGGCACATGTGTATTACTTCTTAGTTGAGCCAGTCCTTTTCTTTTCTTTAGTTGATGTGTCTCATTCTGTCTACTTCATTATTAAGTTATTCTTTTATGATGGCCTACTTTTATATTGGAGCCGCCCTTTTGCTTGTGTACTTCTCTTCCTTTCATTTTCATACACCTGGTCATCCTTCCCTACCATTCATTAATCTCCTAATCATGATTGTGGGTGCTTGGGTCTCTATTATAATTTCATTTATTTGTGATCTATATGGCATATCTTTTCATCGTGCAAGCTATCTGCTCTAACTCTTTAACCTGACGTCTCCTTCATGTCAGCTATGCCCTTTCGGTGAGCTGGGATTTCATATCTTTCCCCATCAGGTGATATCATTAGCCATTAAAGGCCGCATTTATTCACAGTTGTTTTCATTTGTTATATATTTGGCATCTAGGTTTGTTTTAAGCATTGCCTTTCCTCTGTCATGTTCTCATTTGTATCCACTAGTCCTAGCTTCTGCTCTGAGTCTGTTTCATTTCGATGAGTTGCCCAAGCTTCTTAGTGGGTGTTAGCTCATCTGTGGAATTGTACTCAACTTGTTCTTCACTCCATATGGATTATTATCAAAAGAATTTTAGAGTGTTGCTGACAGTTGAAGAATGGGAGAAGCCATTCCTTGGCTTCATCAAAGATGACCTATTGGCCTCCATCTTTATGTGTGATCACCCGCACATTCGACGTGGTATTAAGTATATCATTGGGAGTAATGTTTTGTTTTCTTCAGGAGAATGCATCATTTATCCTTCTCATATCTTGCCAATTTTCCTTTCTAATGTATTTGACTTGCTTCAATCCCCTGTTCATCTCAAGTTGATTTGCAGTAGATATATTAGCTATTAAAGGTTGTGTTTATTTACAGTTATTTTCATTCATTATATATTTGGCATCTCGATTTGTTTTAAGCATTGCCTTTCCTCTGTCGTGTTCTCATTTGTATCCACTAGTCCTAGATTCTGTTAGAGTAATAGATATATTTGACTTTATAATTAAATCATTTCGATTTAATTACTTAAGTCCTCTATTATTCTTTTTCACTTAAGCTATCTCTTTTAGGTGCATAATAATTAATATTTCTATTAATTATTATTGCACAACCTAGTTTTTTGTGGCTTTAGGGTTTCTGTTCTTATAAGCCGCTTTTGTATTTTTTTCATTCATTCTCTCTTAATACAGTTTGAGCTCTAACATTTTGAGCACAAGAGGGTTTTGTTTTTTCCATATTTTTGCTTCATTCTTTGTGACAGGTTTATTGCATGCAGCTAGATCTTGGAGTTGAATCTGATATTTCATCAGTTTCTACATGGTATCAGAGCTTTGCTACTGCAGCTTGTTCAAAGTTTACTGAAGCTGTGGATCCAGCCCTTTCTTTCTGGGGTTTTTTCAGTTGTTTTTTATTAGATTTGGGGGGCTACTTTTTTTTTGGAGCACTTTGGGTAAAAACCAACCTCACGGTTGCATCCAGAAGGCCCAAAAACCCCTATTTCCATATAAAATTTGACCTATTTGGCATCCGGGACATCTGAGAAATTTTTTTGCCCTATTAGGGCCGTACGGCACGTTTTTCAAAAAAAAATATTAAAAAAAACTTTGGAAAACGCCATTTTTCAGCGCTCCAGAGCGCACCGCCAACTCGCCGCCGCCGCGCCACCCAGGCGCCACTGGAGCTCGGCCCCTGCGCCACCGCGCCGCCCGCGGACCGCCCCGCCTCCTCCCAGCCCGGCCGCCGCCCCGGCTCCGCCCGGCCGCCGCTGCTCCGCCCGGCCGGCCGCCCGGCCCGCCCGGCCGCCGCCGCCGCTGCTCCGCCCGGCAACTGTAGCAGGTGACGTCAGCTGCTGACGTCACCCTTTTTTTTTCCAGCGCCGTGAACTTTTTTCCGGCGATTTTCAAAATTTTCCGACCGTACGGTGATGACGTCATGCTAACGTCAGCGACGGCCCAGTGACGGTCATACGGCCGTCAAATTTTTTGCCGTCCCTGGTTTTTTCCAGAGAGCTTGCATTTGGGGGTACTTGGCGTTTTTGCTCCTACAGGGTTCATACGGACTCGAAAATCGACATATGATATATCACCGGAAAGGTCTTTCCGAGACGGACACAATGATGCTGGTTTGGTTTGCTGATTCAGCCATTTGAGCTCTTTTTTTTAGCGTCAAAGTTAAGGCTTCTCCTTTCCTCCTTCTCTGCTTCTGGAGTCCAGGTTTTCTCCTCATTTTTTTTGTGCTTTCAGTTATTTGCTGTACGGGGGTTTGATTTATACATTGTGGGGGGGTGTTTTTCCTTTCTGTAATTTACTTCAGAAAAGACCCTTCTACTTCTGTCTTCTTCTTCTCTCAATGTCGGATCCCTTTGTGGCCCGGCTGACACCGCATAATTATCATACATGGAAAGCACACATGACCAGGCTGCTCATGTCACGTGGCTTATGGTCATGTCTGGATGAACACCAACCTGTTCTGCAGCGTCCCTTTGAAATTCTTCAGCACAGGAACAAAATGGATGAAGCCATGGGTTTGATTGCACTGAACATCTCTGACAGTCTCTTATTTCACCTGGAAGGTTTGACCACTCCTAGGGCTATTTGGAGCAAATTTTCAACCTTGTTTGGTACAGTTAACGAATTCTGGAAGCTTCAGCTTGATGCAGAGTTGACCTCTTTGACTCCTTCTGATTTCCCCACTATAGAGGACTTCTTGATGAAGTTCAAGTCTTTGCGTACAGTTTTGCAAGGATGTGGAAAAATCAAGACAGATGATGAGTGTATCTATTTGATACTCTCAAAGTTGCGAGGACAGTACCAGATCTTTTCTTCCACTTTCTACTCCACCATGGATGCTTTGGGTACCAGACATGTTATGCCCTCTTTTGAGACTTTCTGTGACAGGTTGACTCGTGAGCAGTCCAAAATCACTCAGATGGATTCACTTGCAGGTTCACAGTCACAGGCATTGCTTGCCAAGACACTTCAGGATTCTCAGAAGCAGAAACCGAAGCAGATATCTGATTCCTCTTCTCATCACTCTACTGGCCCACCATCTTCTTCTAAGAAGGAGAAACAAAAGACTGAGAGCCCTTCATGTTCCTATTGTCAGAAGGGAACACATGATGAGTCACTTTTCTATCAGAAGAAGTTTGATGGTTACGAGAAACAGATAGCAGATTTGCAAGCTCTTCTTCAGCAGAGCAATCTTTCCTCTCCATCCTCTTCTGGCTCACAGGGGTCTGCTTATCAGTCTTCCTCTATCTATTCTACAGCTGGACAGGATCTTGGAAAGGGTCATGCATTACGGGCTTCTGTTGCATCCCCTTCACAGGTCCCTTGGATACTGGATTCAGGTGCTTCTCACCATATGGCATCTTCTCGGGAGATCTTCTCTTCTTTTGAGGCTTCTCCTATTTCCCATATTATCATTGGGAATAACACTGTTATGACTGTCTGTGGGAAAGGCACTGTATGCATTCAGGATGGCACATTCAATGATGTGTTGTATGTTCCATCTCTGTCTTCAAACCTTCTCTCAGTTTTTCAGATTACTCACAGTGGGTCAGGGAAGACAGTTGAGTTCACTCCAGATTCAGTCTTCATCCGAGATAGTATGACAGGAAGTATTGTTGCTACAGGGACAGTTGATCATTCCACTCGTCTCTACTCCTTCTCACACTTTGGTCCACCTTTGCCAGCGCACGACTCTCCTACTTTGAGAGAGCATCATGTCGTACAGTCAGGTCATTTGAACCTTTGTGTGGTTCCTGAGACTACTGTTATGACTGCCATGCCACCTCCTGTTGAGCTTTTTTCTGTTCAGCCGGATTCTTCTTCAGCACTGCTTGATCCTCCAGCTCCATTCATCGAGCCACCAGGTGCAGTTGTCGAGGATTCTTCAGAGGACGCTCATCTCCTCTCTCATGACAGTGTCAGCACACCTGTCATACCACTTGCATTGGGGATTCCCTTTCAGGATCCTCGTGTCTTCTCATTTGAGCATCAGCTCGGCCTTCCAGTGACACCTCATTCTTCGAGGTCACCTCTTCAGCACCCACTGACCTTCACTCCTCTGCATTGGAGTCACAGTGGTTTGCTCATTGCTCCAGGGGTTCTTTCATTCTGGGGGGCTCTGGAGCCTCGACCCTCTCTCTCGGGGGGGGTTGGCAGCACGCATTGTACTTATGCCTTTGAGAGAGTCTCTTGAAGTCATTCCTTCTTGTCTTTGCTTGCTTTTTCATCTCTTTTTGGAGAGGAGTTTTTCCCACTGGGTTTTCTCCTTTACTCCGGTTTATAGAGATTTCCTTGTACTGGGTACCTGATCAGGCCTTGTTGCCGGGACCCATTTTTTTTGCTTTCTTAGCTGTGCTAGGTTTGCTTCCTCCTGAGCTACGCTTAAGGGGGGGTGTTAGAGTAATAGATATATTTGACTTTATAATTAAATCATTTCGATTTAATTACTTAAGTCCTCTATTATTCTTTTTCACTTAAGCTATCTCTTTTAGGTGCATAATAATTAATATTTCTATTAATTATTATTGCACAACCTAGTTTTTTGTGGCTTTAGGGTTTCTGTTCTTATAAGCCGCTTTTGTATTTTTTTCATTCATTCTCTCTTAATACAGTTTGAGCTCTAACATTTTGAGCACAAGAGGGTTTTGCTTTTTCCATATTTTTGCTTCATTCTTTGTGACAGGTTTATTGCATGCAGCTAGATCTTGGAGTTGAATCTGATATTTCATCAGTTTCTACAGATTCTACTCTGAGTCCTTTATTTCATTTCAATGAGTCACCCAAGCTTCTTGGTGGGTGTGAGCTTGTCCGTGTAATTGTGCTTGACTTTTTCTTCACTCCATATGGACTATTATCCAAAGAATTTTAGAGTGTTGCTGATAGTTGAAGAATGGGAGAAGTTGTTCCTTAGCTTCATCAAAGATGACCTGTTGGCCTCCATCTTTATCTGCGATCGCCCGCACATTCGACATGGTATTAAGCATATCATTGGGAGTAATGTTCTATTTCCTTCAGGAAAATGCATCATTTATCCTTCCCAGATCTTGTCAATTTTCCTTTCTAATGTATTTGACTTGCTTCAATCCCCTGTTCATCTCAAGTTGATTTGCAGCAGATATGTTGGGCCAGAGCTTCTGCAGGGTAAGAAAATCTCTATAGCCTTCCAAAAGTATTATTTATGGGGCCGAGCTGCACTAATTGACGGTCTCTTTCATCATCATTCAGTTCTTCACAATCATGGTGTATACATGGTTATTGAAAGTATTAAAAAAGGGCTGGAATGGTAATCTTTTCATCTGATAAAAATAGCTCTGCAATAGTATGGGTATTTCTTATCAAAGGAGTGTGTGAATAATGTTCACCAAGTTGTCTTTTCTTTACTTGACTTGTTGGAGCAAGATTAATCCATGCCTCCCTCCTCTCAGCCTCCCCCGCATCCAACACTATCAACCCCTTCTCAACCACTACCTGATCTTAACCTTAAGTTGGGCTCCACTGATACTCTCCCTGCTTTTATGGAAGGCTAATATTTTGATCATTATTCTATGAGCTTTGCTCTGTTTTTGTTTTTTGCCTTTGATATGTGTGCAGGTTTACCATCTGCGTTGTGCTTGCATTTATTTCATATGGCGATCTTTGGCTTGTTCTGGGAATCATATGTACAGCCTTGAAGGCACCTCCCTCTCAAGCAGTGAGCTCGGGGATAAATGTATCTATTTTCCTATGTTCTTAGAATTTTATATTTGCCTAATGGGCTAATCATTGTAATTAGGTTAGGCTTTCCTATGTTCTCAAAAAATTATACTTGCCCATTGGGCATATCTCTGTATTTATTTTAGGGTGAACTTTATAATTCCAAACACTTGGGAATGATGTATTTAGGTATTTTGGTTTTGAGGGTTTTATTTCGCCTAGCCATTATCCCCTTTTTTTGGTTTTTCTCTAAGAGCTCCTTATTTTAGAATCAGTTTATGTAAAAAATTATACTATAATATATTAAGTGGCACTGCCACCTTTTCCCAAAAAAAATAAATAAAATAAAAGAAAGATTTGCTAACAAATAAATTTTAAAGATTCAAAAAAAATTTCAATGTTTGAAAATTTTAAACATAACATAATGTTTATAAATTAAAATTAAATGTATATTTTAATTATTATAAAATAATGTTTTTAATTATCCCATCAATTGTAAGAATGATATTGATTCATTTGGTAATTAATTTTCTTTCTTTCTTTCTAATTTTACATAAACCTTTCTAAACTTGAGAAATTTAATAGTCACATCAAAATAAAAATATTAAACATTTTGATTAATCATATACTATCTTCTCACAAAAATATTTTTTAAAGCCTCTTACCTTTTATATAAACCAGCTATACAAATTATTTTTTATTTCAAACCTCATAATTTTTTTCCTCATTTTTAGTACAACTATTCACAGCCGGCTTGTGCACTGAAAGATAATAATGCACGATTTTCATTGTTGTTTATTGTTTTTGAGTGTTGTTTATTCTTTTGTTGTTTACTTGGCACTACCTTTAAATAATTTTATAATTTTGTACATAGGAGTCTTTTATAACTTTAGAACTTTCATACCCTGAATATCGTTTTTAATTTGTATACTATGCTGGTTTTTAATTTGTATACTATGCTGAGAAAGTCGTGGATGATTGCGTACTCGAACTTTTCATGATTAAAAATATCAAATACTTTAATTGTGTATTAAGAAAAATTATTATTTAAAGGCTGATTTCAAAATTTATATTAGAATTATTATTTGTTTCTATATTTTAGATTAATCTAATCAATTGAAAAGTGTAAATCAATCAACTTATGACGTAGGGATTCATATTTTCTACATTAGAACATGTTTTTATTAAGGATTATTGTTAATAAAATATAAGTATATTTTTTAAAGTGAGGAAATTAAATCGTGTTTAAGATTAGTTTCTATTATCTAATCAACTTGTTATTAAATAATTAAACAAAAATTATACAGATTGATTTCAAAACTTTTTATTAGATTTATTAATTGCTAAATTTTAAGTTAATCTAATAATTTCATAAATCAGTCAAATTATGACTTTAGGATTTATTTTATTTTTTTAATTAGAAAATGTTTTTTAAAGACTATTATTAGTAAAATATAAATTATGTTTTTTGTAAAAGTTTGAAATTAAAATGTGTTCAAGGTTAGTTTTTATCATCTTATCAACTTGTTATTAACTAACAAAAAAAATTTATACAAACTGATTTCTAAATTTTATATTAGATTTATTAATTGCTAAGCTCTAGGTTAATCCAATAATTTGTAAAATATAAATCAATCAAATTATGACATTAAGATTAACATTTTTTTAAATTAGAAAATATTTTTTAAGAATTACTGTTAATAAAATATAAAATATATTTTTTTTAAAGAATGATGAAATTAAAATGTGTTTAGGGTTAGTTTTTATCAGCTTTAAAACTTGTTATTAAATAAATTTTTTTTTTATAAATATCAATTTCAAAATTTTATGAGATTTATTAATTGCTAAGTTTTAAATTAATCTAATAATTTAAAAAACATAAACCAATCAAAGTTTAGTTTCTTCCACGCACATTCGTTGAATGCAATTGTTTCACATCGCTCTTCAGTATGATCTGTACAAAGAAATTGAAAAGAAGGCCATTGTACTTATATGATTGCAATAATTTTGGCATTTTCGGGGGAATGAGTGAGTATTGCACCGTTAGTGAAGACTGTGGAAATCGATTATCAGTGAGAAGACTAAATACGCAGGGAGCATTCATTACACTCACAATCTTCACCTTCTCTTTTGTGGACGTGGAAGAACAATGAGAGACGAATTCTACAATTACGGTTGAGAGGTCAAGGTGAGAGTCGCACTGTATACAATCCACATTCTATTTAGAAATATTATTCTCTTTTAGTAATTGAGTGAAAGAGAATGTTTGATTTGCAAGTACCAAAACAAATATGTGAATATCTTGATTTTTTCCTTGTAAGATGAATTTGAGAAATATTTTTAGGAAGTGGTCTACTAGCAATAGTATTTATTTTATTTATGTCCACACCAACACTGTGATCAAAATAGTGAATGCTAATAATTTTCTACAATCAGCATAAAAATATATTTTTAAGGATTCAATTGGATGTTGTATTTACAAATGTTTTCAAAGATTTGGTGAAGTATTTTTACATGATCTTTGTGAAAAATACAGTTGGCTAATATATCATGGACATAGTCCTCTAATATTGTATGGATGTAGTCATTAAATATAAGAGCCATGACATGTTGATAAGTTGCATTATCATTCTTTAATGTCAAAAGACATGACAACATTAAAAAATTACCACAATGTGTTCTGAAATCTATTTTATATTAATATTAAGGATTAATATTTATATGTGATTATATCTATAAAATATATCCATCAAGGAAAATAAAGTGCATGATTGGTCGTAGAATCAAATATCATATTAATGATTGGGAGAGGATAGTCATCCTTCAAAGATGCATTATTAACATCTCAAAATTAGTACATATTTGTATCTTGTTATCCAATTTAGCCACAAAAACAATGTTTGAAATCAAAGGATAATAATCTATGAAAACAAGAAACCACCTATTGAAACTTTTTCAATCTCAGCTCTAATGAGAAAAGAAATTTTGCAATTTTTCTTTCTAATCTTTTGTTTAACAAGTTTACTGTTAGGAATAAATGTTGTGTTATGAATGATAATTTTAGGATCAATGGTAGGCATGTCCATCCAAGAAAATATATCAAGAAATTTATTTATAAAGAGAATAGTGATATTGTTGTTCATTGGCTTGAAGACATTTTCCAATTTCAATGACATTTTTGTTATTATAAGAAACTACTTTTTATCCATGTGTAATATAAGTCATAAGAATATTATTTGATTGAAAGAGGTCCATTGGCTAAGAGAATTATTGATTCATATCTACAATACCATTAGCCTCTTTCTTAATGTATGCTTCAATATATTTAAACAATAATGCAATCCATGATTATTCTAAAATCAAGGAAGATTATAATAAATTCCTAACAACTTCGCTAACGAATTATTTGCAAAAAAATATTGAATGAAGGTGTACTATAAGTGGAATAAAAATATATGAGATGAGGACTACCAAGAGAAAGAGATTTAGTTTAGAATAGGACATTTACTTTGAAGATAGTTTTCAAGATTCTTTAATAAAGTGAGCTTTCAAGGATTATATCCATGTCCAAAAAAAAATTCAAGTATGTTATTTTCTATAGGCACTTTAATCCCTTGTTCCTTTGTGCCATAATTATTTCCATTATATCCATGCTTAGTTAAAAAGTAAAAATTGGGACCATAGAGGAAAGCCATTTTAGAAAGAGATAAAAAAACCTCATAGGTCTCAATGTCAAATATAGATGAAGTAGAAGGAACATATAAATGATTTCTTGAATTTAAAGCAACCAAAAAGTTGTTATTGAGTTTAGAAGAAAGAGATGAATTCTTTATAGGATCAAAAATATCATATTCCTTTGTCTTATAATCTATTGAAGAGATCTTAGATTCTTCCACAAAGGAAGGTTTACAATCTATAGACCCTTAATCTTCTTCTATGACCAAAATCATGAGAGGACCATATTGATTTGGAATTTCTAAGGGATTGTGATATTGCTATTAGGATTCAACTATGTAGTTTTTTGAGTCAAACTCATTGACCCATGATTATTTTGGGAGAACACAATGTTAGCTTTAGTTGTTTATATACATTGTAATAAAGAAGTAATGTGATTAGGTATCACATGATGTGGTATTCTCATATTTCTTAAAATATTATTGTAACATTCCATTGAATGTGGTTGAAGTCTAAATTAATTCCAAAATGAATATCTTAGCAGGACTCACATAATTTGTTCAACGAGATCATATTCCTTTCCAAGATTTTGAGGAATATGAGGTCTAGAAGGACAACTAGTTGAGAAGGTGGAAGAGGACAAGGAATAGAGTTAGTTTGTCTATTATTCCTTGTATTGTATATTTCAGGAATGACATTGTAATTTTCTTGGGTAAATTATTTTGCAAAATATAAAGGACTTTTTGTTCATCCTGTAAATGCTATCATAGGTTTATTAGGTGTGTGGGGAATACCAAGATTGTTATCAAATTTAACAAAAATCATGTGGTTTTTTCTGTAGGTTCAGGAACATCTTAATGAATATGGAAAACTACTTTAGGGTTTTCAATTTCATGTTTATAACCTTTCACGTGTATCATATTGATCAATTTTTGGCACAAGGACAATTTAGTAGTCATAGAGGAAGACTTAATAGAGATGAAGTCATCGCAAAATTCATCCAACATATCAAATTCACCACTAATAAATGGATAATCAAAAGTATTAAAGTATTAGAACTTTTTCATTAATTATTTGTTGAAAGATAATATTGTGCATATGCTATAAAACCTTTCAGTCATAGGATTATATCAATTATATCCATTTAATGTTTTGATGACAAGTATTATACATATCAATGTGAGACTTTTAGTTAGTGAGACGTATATATAAATCTAAGTCTTTTGATTATTAATGCATTACTTTTATCATTACATTTAAAGTATTATTATACATATGAATACATTAATGTAGCATTGAAACCTAAATGGGAGTTTTTTTTTTAAATAATTATTTTCAAATTTGTGAATTCAAGGTTGATACATGATTAGTCATTATCACACAAACAAGAGTCTGATCTTTAGACATTAATAGGGGTTTAAATCCTTTCCAAATATTGCTACTAATTATTTTTATTGCTAAATAAAGGGTTGAAGGATCATATGTCATTACGGAATAAATGACTTTCCAATGCATAAATGACTTCCCAATGCTTAGATAGTATGGCTTAATCAATAATAATAAATCCTACTCTTTGTGTGAAATTGCTTTAAGTATTGCTTTCAATGAACCTAATGTGATGAGTTATTGAAGGTGATAAGAATTATGTTGAAGTGAGCCTAGAAATTCATTCCAAAAGATCATGTTGTGATTACAAACTTTAATTTCCTTCATGATTGGTGAATGCTTTTATCATTGCTAATGGTATTTACAATGTTGTTTTTGTTAAGGTTGTCATTATTATCAAAGGTTATCAAAGACATCGGTCGGTTACTTATATTAAGCCAGTCAGTAACTACAAGCAAAACAGGCCAGTTGGTTAAAGTGTATACATCGAGCATCGGTCAGTTTACCGAGCATCAGTAGACAACGATCCCGAGTGATAGTAAACACCGAGCATCGGAATAAACACCGAGCAGTTTATACAGGTTTTACTAAGGATCATAGGAAATGGCATAGTTATCAAGAATGGCACATTCCTCTATGAAAATAGTTACAACAAATCAAAAAATGTTTTACCAAGATCGAGAACAATTTATTGTTGAGATTTTCATTAAATATAATGAAGATCATATGTAATAGTTTGATCTAGGTTATTTTTGTACACCGTAGATCTTAGGGTTTTGTCTAAGATTTGTAAACCTAATTTTGTAAGCAACATAAAGCAGTATGCTATATAATTCTATGTTTACATCATTTTTGGTAAGAATTGATGTACGAATGGAGAAGCACTTGAAGTTCTAGCCAACCTTCAAGATTATCAGTTGACAAAGAAGAACAGTATACAGAGGTAATCAGATTGAGCAAAATTAGAGTAGGCTTAACAATCAGTTCAGAGTAGAGATTCATCATAGTAGAGGTGATATTTTATCAATATTTTATTGATCTATATCAGACAATCAAGTTGTCATTTAGAATATAGTTACCTATTGCTTTCTAGCAATTATAATAGAGTTTTTGGTTAAATCTCTTAACAAAGTAAACTTGACAATCTTTTGTAAATCTCTTAACCGAGTGCACACTCAAGTAGTGTTGCTAAAATCCTATCACTAGGTAGATCTAGCTTATCTAATATGTTACTCCTAATAGGGTAAGATCACCAGAAGTGATCAAAACTTGTAGCCCTAACAGGAAAACCTTTTCTATCTGCAGCAGTTAAGAATTTATGGGTGTCATCCCCACCGTAGTTTTCACCTTCTAACAAGGGTTTCTATGTTACCAAAATACTTGTATTATGGGACTGTTATATTGTTGATTTCATGTTGTTTACTTTTACAAGTTGAATGAATGAATTAAACATGCATTAGATACAAGTTATTTTGCAAGGCTACATTGTTTACTAGTTCAGATCTGAAAGGTTGAAGTGTTAAAGTTTTTGTGGGCACTGATTCACCCCTCCCCTCTCAATACCTTATTTCTCCTAATTCTAACAATTGGTATCAGAGCACAGTTCTCTTATTGAACAATTTAACCACTAAAGGGAAAAGATCTAAGTCATGGAGAGGTATAAGTTAGATAAGACTATTGAGAACTAGAAGATTTAGATACAGATGTTTGTGGAACAGCATAAGCAAGATAAGGATGAACAAAAGAAAATGTTGGTTGAAAGGAAGAACCTAGCTATTCTGCAAAATGAAGTTGATTATCATGAAGAAGCTATTGATGACTTGTTTGATCATATTGGATCTAGTTCTGGAAGTATTTCTTATGGATCTGAAAGCATGATCTTTGGTCTATCTAAAAAGAATTTGCATTTAACTGAATAAGTGAAAGCACTACAAATCAGTCAGGAATCTCAGATGGTGAGAATGGTAGAGATAATTAACAATGCTAGACAAGCTGAAAAAGAAAGAAATCTAGCTATTGATGACCAAAGACAAATAACTGAACAACTTCAAGCAAAAGAGAGTGAAATACAGAGACTCATCGATCGCCATTTTCAAACATCCAATCAGATGATGGTTGTGAATCAAGAAGTCAACCAAGTGAATGGAGAATTGTCAAGAAAACTTGAAGAAGTTGCAAGACTCGGAGAGGAGAATGAGAAGCTGAGAAATGAAGTGAAAACTCAACAACAATGCAATGAAATGAAGAAATTGGCTAAGGATAGTTCTAAGAAGATTGATGACTTTCTGATTAGTCAAAGAAGATTTGGGAGTAAAGCTAGTCTAGGCTATATCGGCGAAGGAGAATCATCAAAACAAGTTGAACAAGTCAACAACAATCAAAATCAAAGACCTAAAGGCTGACATGTTATCACTTTGGAAAACTGGGACACACTTCTAATGTTTGTAGAAGCAAAGCACAAGGTAAACCTCCTGTCACTCCTAAATTCAATGGATATTGTTACTACTGTGGAAAGTATGGTCATCAAGCTTATGAATGTAGAGCTAAACTGAATAATAATGCTAACAATACTACTATTGAGAAGTTATGCTATACTTGTAATAAACATGGACACACTACATGAGAGTGCAAGGCTAAGATGAAACAAGTATGGATTCCTAAGAAGAAAACACAACGCAAGCCTTATCAACCGAAGAGACAAGGTAACTCTTATGTTTGGGATTATAACACATGGGCTAACTGTATTACATGTGGTAGATATGGGCACATTGCAGAAAACTGTAACAGGAAAAGATGGGTTGGACAATCAAGAAGTTGGACAAGCACAAGAATGGCATGTTTGCATTGCCATAAAGTCAGTCATTTAAGCAAGGACTACAGAGACCGAGCACCAAAGGAAAATCATGTATTTGAGAGTGGAAACACTATTGCAGATATCATGAAGATAAGGAACACTATGTGGAGAAAGGCATCTAATGAAAATGCTAAGTCAAGTAATGTTGTCGGTGAAACCTCATCCACTGGATTGGGTGACATCAGTTCCTCCAAAAATCATGTATTTGAGAGTGGAAACACTATTGCAGATATCATGAAGATAAGGAACACTATGTGGAGAAAGGCATCTAATGAGAATGCTAAGTCAAGTAATGTTGTCGGTGAAACCTCATCCACTGGATTGGGTGACATCAGTTCCTCCACCTAAGGTGATATAGGTATGTATGGGACTGACACTTCAAAATGATCACATTTTACATACATTTCCTTATATATGATGAGCACATACCAAA
The DNA here is from genome assembly GCA_027943335.1 of Chamaecyparis obtusa. Lineage (NCBI taxonomy): Eukaryota > Viridiplantae > Streptophyta > Pinopsida > Cupressales > Cupressaceae > Chamaecyparis > Chamaecyparis obtusa. The sequence goes on along the minus strand of BSBK01003915.1, from coordinate 959,152 downwards.
TCTGCATGAAAAGAGATGCATTGTGGTTTATATGTTTTGAGCTAACAAAGTTTTACAGTCGATAAAAGTAAGACTGAGCATTGGTTACCCGTCGGTAATCACTATTCAAGGTTAACCGAACATCAGTATGAACCAAGCAAGGAAATCTTGTGTTAACCAAGCGGATAAAAGTCTATAGTTGTCACTGAGCTGATAGTTGTCATAAACTAGAAAGTAGGTCAGGCATTTATTGCATAATTTTTTGTGCTGGAATATCAAAAATTATATAAATACACGGATGCAAGAGTTCATTTTTCACATTGAAAATATTAGAGAGCTAAGATTTCACAGAGCGTGTTCAAGCAAGAATATTTCAAGCTAATTCAAGCAGTTTCAAATCGAATCGAGTATAGTCTTCGATACATTCTAAGTAAGTTGAAACCCTATTGAGTATATTTCTCATAACTTACTGAAAACCTAGTTTGTAGAAATGGCATCTACTGTGAGTTCTTCTAAGGTTTTGGAAGAAGAATTTAATTTAATTGTGTCAAAAAGCTACAAAGAACCTCACTATAAGTTACACCTGGAAGTTGAAAGCAAAACAGATTCAGCAGGAGCTTTTTCTAGCATCTCACCTATGGTTTTGTTGACATAAGACATAAGATCATATATTCACTATAAAATTGGTGAAATTGGAGACTTCGAGTTATATGTCGCATTTCAGGCACTATGTGATGGAGAAATGAAACCGAAACCAGAGCACAAAATTCTTGAAACACTTGGACTCACCAATGCCCTAAATTTCCTGAAGAATTTCAAGAATGAATTTATTAGGGTTGTGTTAAGAAGATATCACAAAGGTACATTTTGGTTAGAGAAATTGATCCAAGCAACTAAGAGGATGATTAGTAGGGTTACTAGTTACCCAACTGCTGACAAGGTCAAAGCATTTTGAAGCGCTACATCAACCAAATTTGAGAAGAACACTGGTGCAGTATGGGATGGCAGAGCATTAAATATTTCATCCATTGTGGATCCCAAAGTGAAGTTCATAGCACATGTCATTGGGTACAAAATCTTTCAGTCGAGTAGGTCAAATAGTGTACCATGTACTGTAGTAGATATGGCTTACAAATTGATAAAGAAGGGTCATCAAATAGACCTCACCGAGCTACTACTAAGACAGGTTGAAGAAAATATGAAAACCATCAGGTCACAGAAGACCAACACCTGCAAGTTTGGTTCACTACTTGTATGTCTATTTTTTTATCTCCAGAAATTCTTTCCCTTTGTCGGTCACACTAAATGGGTAGATGAGAAACTGATTACTTTACAAATATTTGATATTATGAAAGGTCTGGGAGATAATGCAGAGAATATTTTGAATAACTATTTTGAAGAATTTCAAGTTAAAATGAATAAGAGAAGTAGAATACCAAGTTCATTGGTCGAGAAATTTAAGATGGACATTTGTTTTCTAGTAGACACTGACCATACTATGATAAAAGTAGTTGAACCAAGAATCAAATGACTAGCACCTATGGGCTATGAAATGGAACATGATTTCAAATTGAAATCAATACAGGCACTGCTAGTATTACCAAAAGACCCCAAGGCCACTAGGTTTGGAACCTATGAAGAAGCTAAGTCTAGAATCAAGACAAGTTTGGTCATTAGTAAAATAACAAGGAAGTCTAAGAAGATGAAAAAGTTTTTATCTAAGAGATTTGAGAAGGATGAAAACTCATCTAAAGATTCACTGGTTGAACAGGCAACCGAAGGTCGGTTAATGTTGGTTGACAAGGCTTATGATAGTGAGGAGACTGAATCTAAAGAAGAATAAGAAGCTACACCGATTCCTCTTACTAAAGCTCCAAAGAAGAGGTAGTTACCAATGCAGATAGGTGCAGGCACAAGGTCATCCACTACAGCATCACCACCACAAAAGAAGGGAGCTAAAAAGATAGTAAAACCAAAGGCAGTTACACCAACAAAAACATATGCTAAAAGAGGTCGGAACGTTGTAGCTAAGCCACCAAAGAAAAAGAGAAGAAAATTGATAAGAGGCAAGGAAGATTTAGAGGATGAAGAGGAAGAAAAAAATCAATGATAATTCAAGATTGTCAGTAACAAGAAATGCTCAATTGATGATGTCATTGAGGACATATTAGAGAATGGAGACATCTTAGACCTGAAACTTAAAAGATTTGACAAAATGTCAAATGAAGATCAAAATAAAATAAAGGAAGCTATCATCCAGATGATGATACATTTCAAAAGAGTTCCAATAGAGTTTACTTCACAACTCCCAGTTGCACTAGAAGAAAGAATAAACTAGAAATGGACCTATGCATTGGAAACCGAGAAGAAGATGAGAGAACAACTCCTAGCTTTGGTAGCACCAAATTTATCTATGGAGGAGATAAAAGAACTTATGGAATCATCGGTGCAAAGATTTCCAAACAAAAACTGAGCTATGAAAGTACTGGATGAGAACCTTGCAGATCTTGATGAATCAGGTCAACTTATCTGGACATTCATTCTTGCTGTGAAGGAACAATCGGAGAAAATTGATTTTTAGAATTTGTCTAAGAAGAGACACAAGTCCAAAGGAAAAGAAATTTTTATTGGAGATGATACTACACAAAAGAATCAAGAAGCAAATACATTGGTTACTGAGGTAATTGATACTATAGTTGTGCAAGAGATTCATGATAGCTCACAAGATGCACCGAATCTTGCAGAGATCTAGATCCTAGATAAAAATGACAATGATGTACTCATTGAGGACATCACCAATAGTGATCTTGATGATAGGAATAATGATGAGGATGTGAATGTTGAACCTACACATGCACGAGATGAGGTACCACTTACCGAGTGTGCAATCACATCTTTACCTAGTGAGCTTCCAATTTTAGCTGAAGCTGTTGAAATTCTATCAAAGGAACAACCCGAAGGCTCTATCCCCAAGAAACCACAAGATACAACTAGGGAACCAAGCAAAGAACCTCCTGCTGAGACAAACAAGCCTAAAGAGACAGAGGCCAATAAATCAGAAATAGAGCATAAGGAAGAGCCAAAAGATACAAAGGCAACCCCACCAGACACAACTTCAGAGGCTCCGACTTAGTCTACTGACACACAAGTTACTAATGAGTAGAGAAAGGATGATAATGTGTCTACCAAACATAATACACCAAGGGTAATAGATGAAAAGGCTATTGTTGTTATAGAAAAAGAGCTCGAGAAGAAAAAGAAGAAGAAGGGTAAAGGAAAAGGGTCAGTCACTCTAGATGAAGTGATTATAAGACCAGAATGTGACCTGAGGACCCTTAGCCCTGAGGAATTGAGCAAATATGGGGAATTATGTACAAGAAAGGCAGCACAAGAGAAGTTGAAGCAAGAGACTAAGTGCAAAGAAATATTAACGGATGTAAGGGATATCTTACAACAGGTAGTACCTAAAGTGAATATTGATGGAGATACCCCTATTATAGATCAAATTACTATACTTACTAAGAAGATAAATGCCCCAGACATTGATGCTGACAAGCGAATTGAAGAAAGGGCAGAATCCAAGATTCAAAACAAACTTGCCGAGAGAATCAGCCAAGAAGTGGCAATTAGCAAGGTAAAGATTTCAGAGGTAATAATTGAGATTCAATCTATTACTCATTCCATATGTCAGATCTTGTTAAAGCTATGCACTGTCGGTACATTCACTGCTAAGATCGGTGAAAAGATAAAATCACTTGAAAATGAAATCACAATCAGTGTAAATGAAGCTACAACTGAGACACAAGCTTTCTCAAAGCATATACTTAGAGTTCAAGAACTCAGGCGGTTGATAGCAGATCTTAAGAAACAAGAAGAGAGGATAAATGATCAAGTTACTAAGTTGTAGACATAACTCCTTCCATACCTAAAAAAATTTTGAGAAACATATTGTCAAAGTGAAACAACTTGTTGCAACACCAGAGATCTCTATGTTGGAGAACATCTTTGACATGCATGCACAAGTCGGTCTTGAGCACATTGCTCTCACCAACTTGAAAGAGGAATGGGAAAACCTCTTGGAGTCACTGAAGAAAACCCATCAGCACATTTTTGACAAGTTGTAAGTATACAATTTTTGCATTTGGCATTAATATCAAAAAGGGGGAAATCAATGTATATGCCAAATATGTAACTTTTTTGTTAAGTATACTACACATTATCGGAAGCATGCACCAAGGGGAAGTATATAGAAAAAAAATTTGATAAGTATATGTATATGGCAGAGATATAAGTTTTGAGACATAAGGTCTATATACATTCAAGTTTTGATACTAATGCCAAAGGGGGAGTTTATTATCTCTATTGAGCATTAAAGGTTTTCATTAGTATCAAAGGTTATCAAAGACATTGGTCAGTTACTTATATTAAGCCAGTCGGTAACTACAAGCAAAATAGGTCAGTCGGTTAAAGTGTATACACTGAGCATCAGTCAGTTTACCGAGCATCATTAGACATTGATACCGAGTGACAGTAAACACCGAGCATCAGAATAAACACTGAGCATTTTATACATGGTTTACTAAGGATCATAGGAAATGACATAGTTATCAAGAATGGCACATTCCTCTATGCAAATGGTTACAAAAAATTAGAAAATATTTTACCGAGATCGAGAACAATTTATTGTTGATATTTACATTAAATATAATGAAGATTGTATGTAATAGTTTGATCTAGGTTATTTTTGCAGACCTTAGATCTTAGGGTTTTGTCTAAGATTTGTAAACCTAATTTTGTAAGCGGCATAAAGCAGTATGATATATAATTGTATGTTTACATAATTTTTGGTAAGAACTGATGTATGAATAGAGAAGCACTTGAAGTTCTAGCCAACCTTCAAGATTATTAGTTGACAGAGAAGAATAGTATACAGAGGTAATCAAATTGAGCAGAATTAGAGCAGGCTTAATGATCAGTTCAGAGCAGAGATTCATCATAGTAGAGGTGACATTTTATCATTATTTTATTGATCTATATCAGATAATCAAGTTGTCATTTAGCAGATAGTTACCTATTTCTTTCTAACAATTGTAATAGAGTTATTGGTTAAATCTCTTAAAAGAGTAAACTTGACAATCTTTTTTAAATCTCTTAACCGAGTGCACACTCAAGTAGTGTTGCTAAAATCCTATCACTAGGTAGATCTAGCTTATCTAATATGTTACTCCTAATAGGGTAAGATCACCAGAAGTGATCAAAACTTGTAGCCCTAACAGGAAAACCTTTTCTATCTGCAGTAGTTAAGAATTTGTGGGTGTCATCCCCACCGCAGTTTTTACCTTCTAACAAGGGTTTCTGCGTTACCAAAATACTTGTGTTATGGGACTATTATATTGTTGATTTCATGTTGTTTACTTTTACAAGTTGAATGAATGAATGAAACATGCATTAGATACAAGTTATTTTGCAAGGCTACATTGTTTACTAGTCAGATCTAAAAGGTTGAAGTGTTAAAGTTTTTGTGGGCACTGATTCACCCCTCCCCTCTCAGTACCCTATCTCTCCTAATTCCAACATTTTTAATTATTATTGATATAATATAATCATTATTGATTATGTTAGTTAAATCCCCATAAAGTAACCTAGATTATTATTTGACTTGAATATGATTGAAATTTTATGAAATTAAGAACAATGGTTTCCATAATGCATATCCAATGGATTTCTATTTTACCTCTTAAAGGTATAGGATCTAATGGACATGTCATTTTCTAAGTAATGTTAGATTGATTTGAGCAAAAATTCTTAGTGATTCTCTCATTGTGGGCCTAGAAATGTTTCATTTATAAGGAAACTAAAGACCAAGAAGATCTCAAAAAATTGATTCTATATTCTGCAATTGTAATCATTGATATAGAAATTCCAAGGGAACAAAAAGAAGGAAAAAAGAAAAAAAGCATTAATTATTTTTAGTTTAATAAATTTAATAATAATATTTTTTAAGAAAAACTTTTAACAAGTTTTTAAAATAAAAATTTTAAATAATCATTCTAGGAACACAAATTTAATGTCCACCTATCAAGCCCATACCGACCACTATCGATTCTTCCATACGACATCCATAAGGGGCTATTTATTCCTATTTTCTTTGCACATCCCAATCAGAGGCATCTTTAGTGGTTAACTACTTCATAGAAATTCTATGGTGGCATCATATTCATGTTTCTCTAAGATTTTATATATCTTGTCATTACCTAATCTCTTTCATGAGCTATGTTTTAAATGCACTAAAATAAAGTCTCATATCTTCATGTACTTTTCATTGACGCTCCATTGGAACTATCATCATGTATTCAATAGTTTAGGAACTATCTTGTGAGACTTGTTACATGTCCCTAGTAAATAATGTATTTCATTTGAGTATCTAGTTGATGATCATACAAGTGTCTTCATGTCAAATCTCTATCATATTAAAGTGTGAAATTCATCATTATTTATTCATTGATATCCTTACCTAGATTTGGCACACTTTGACATTCTTGGTGCAACATTAGATCCATTTCTTCCTAAGGGGAAAATATTTTTTGAGATCATTGGACAATATTTATAGGATATTCTATATAGAAGGAGGCTTCATCATCTCACTTCTTCCCTCTTAAGGGGAGGAATTTTTCCTCGCATGAGGTTTTTTCCATCTCATTCATCTTTAAGAGAATTTTTCATTTTCATCTCTATTTTAGGGAGGATTTGTATCCCATTGAGTTCTCTCCTTTTCTCCATTTGTAAGGTATTATATTTCATTTGTATATTGGTAGCTTACATTCATAACATTAGAGACCCATCTTATATTGTGTGCATACACTCTCCTTAAGTTGCACTTCAAGGGGGTATTGGTGTGTTAAATTATTGCACCTACGAAGTCATTCTCCCAGGTTCTAAACAAACATATTACTTAAGTTTACTTAGGGTCCACATAAAACTATTCACCATTTAAGTGATGTTATGACGTTATCACTTTTCCAATTAGTTACATTTTACTTCTACATTTGGTGGAATTATCAATTTATTCATTTTCCTCCTTTAGTTGGTATCCTACACAAACACCTTTCTACAATGGAAGGTGATCCAACTTTATTGGATGTGTGAAAAAAAAACATCCTTCCACTTTGGAGGGTGATCTACATTTAGTGTACATGTGACACTTTTACTTTCCACCTTTTGTGGGTGATTTATTTGGTAAAAACACAATTAGGTGTTACCTTTTAGGCTAACTTATCTGCACAACTGAATTTTAGTATTTCTACCTAAAAATTAATTTTGGTCAAACATATGGTCTAGCTAGACTCATTCTAGCTAAGTTAGATAAGTGCTTTAACTTTTCCAATTGCAAATATATATTAAATGCATGTTTTATACCACTTTGGGTCTAATTACTATAAAAATAAAATTATTTCAAAAAGTGGCATTTCAATAACTCATAATCTTTTTAATGATATTTTTTTTTAAAATTAAAAAAATATCCTTTTGTAGAGATTAGAGGCAATAATATCCTTATATAGGATTTTTAGTGTTTTAATTAGACATAGTTTATTGTAATTAAAAAATATTGCAAGTAGGTATTTTAAAAGTCAAGGAGATGTTGATTCGGAGAAAGAAAAAAATAGTAAATCATATTAAATAAATTTGAAAAATGTATGGTGCACTAGAGCAGAGAATCCTCTTCAAGAATATATATTTCTTTTTTTTATTGGGATAGATTTGTTATGAAAAATATGTTGCGAGATGAAAACTGTCGATTTCAATGAGTTAGAATTTGAATTGCTATAAAAGAGAAAATATAGGTCACAAACCAATTTTTATTTCTGCATGCACTAGCTATATATGTCATCTATGACATATTTTAAAATTAGGGGAAAAAATGTTTATTTACATATAATTTTTTGGTGGGAACTAGACCCCTAATTTTTAGCATTTCTCAGCAACTAAAAAATTGTCTTTAAAAATTAAAAAAACATTTCAGTTCTTATTCAACAAAATTATTAAAAATATTACTCATAAACTTCATCTATTATATCACATTTAATTAGTTTACATCATCTTTAAATTCCAAACATAAATGTCATTTTTATACTATTGAAGTTGAACAGCTTTGATTTTGTTAGCCTTTTCCTTTGTAAAAGGGTGACAGCTTATTGTGCTTATAGCAATTATAAGTTTGTCTCTTTATTTATCATGTCATAATAAAGACAATTGACATAATCTTATGCACTTCTATGCACTCGCCTTGGTGTATTAAATAAAAAGGTCTCCTTTATAATATCATTCCAATTAATTCAATTACATTTTTTATGAGAATAAAATTTATTCTTATCGTATTCATTATCTCTTATTAGTGTGCTTTCTACTATGCCTCTAGATCTTGGGTGGATATCTTCATAGCCAAATCTTACAAGATATTTTAAAGAATTAAATATAATGTCAAGATGAGTTTTCGTGAGAAGGTAATGGTTTTAATTTTGAGATGAAAAGATAGGAGAAAGATATTATTTATCTATTATATTACATAAAACCTCACAATCAAGTAAAGTATGACTTATGAAGTACACATGACATTATTTTCTGTACTTATTATGTTGTGTCGATAAGGTTGCAAGAGCATTAGGATAAGAAATTATTATAAAGAAGAAAGTATTTATTAGGAATAGTATGTTGTAAGATATGAATATTAGCTAGGTAACATTTGAGGCCATCAAGAGATTTTTCACAATCCACATTCTATTTAAAAATATTATTCTCTTTTAGTAATTGAGTGAAAGAGAACATTTGATTTGAAAGTACTGAAACAAATATGTGAATATCTTGATTTTTTCCTTGTAAGATGAATTTGAGAAATATTTTTAGGAAGTGGTCTACTAGCAATAGTATTTATTTAATTTATGTCTACACCAACACCATGATCAAAATAGTGAATGCTAATAATTTTCCACTATCAACATAAAAATACATTTTTAAGGATTCAATTGGATGTTGTATTTACAAATGTGCTCAAAGATTTGGTGAAGTATTTTTACATGATCTTTGTGCAAAATACATTTGGCTAATATATCATGGACATAGTCCTCCAATATTGTATGGATGTGGTCATTAAATATAAGAGCCATGACATGTTGATAAGTTGCATTAGCATTCTTTAATGTCAAAAGGCATGACAACACAAAAAAAAATTACCACAATGTGTTCTGAAATCTATTTTATATTAATCTTAATGATTAATATTTATATGTGATTATATCTATAAAATATGTCTATCAAGGAAAATAAAGTACATGATTGGTTGTACAATCAAATATCATATTAATGAATGGGAGAGGATAGTCATCCTTCAAAGAGGCATTATTAACATCTCAAAATTAGTACATATTTGTATCTAGTTATCCAATTTAGCCACAAAAATAATGTTTGGAATCAAAGGATAATAATCTACGAAAACAAGAAACCACCTATTGAAAATTGTTCAATCTCATCTCTAACAAGAAAATAAATTTTGTGATTTGTCTTTCTAATCTTTTATTTAACAAGTTTAATATTAGAAATAAATGTTGTGTTATGAATGATAATTTGAGGATCAATGGTAGGCATGTCCATCCAAGAAAATATATCAAGAAATTTATTTAGAAGAGAATAGTGATCTTGTTGTTCATTGGCTCGAAGACATTTTCCAATTTCAATGACATTTTTATTATTATAAGAATCTACTTTTTATCCATGTAATAAAAGTTATAAGAATATTATTTGATTGAAAGAGGTCCATTGGCTAAGAGAATTATTGAGTCATATCTACAATACCATTAGTCTCTTTCTTAATGTATGCTTCAATATATTTAAACAATAAGACAATCCATGATTATTCTAAAATCAAGGAAGATTATAATAAATTCCTAACAACTTCGCTAACGAATTATCTACAAAAAAAATATTGAATGAAGGTGTACTATAAGTTGAATAAAAATATATGAGATGAGGATTACCAAGAGAAAGAGATTTAGAATAAAATAGGACATTTACTTTGAAGATAGTTTTCAAGATTCTTTAATACAGTGAGCTTTCAAGGATTATATCCATGTCCAAAAAAAGTTTCGCGTATGTTATTTTTTATAGGCACTTTAATTTATTTTTCCTTTGTGCTATAATTATTTCCATTATATTCATGCTTAGTTAAAAATTAAAAATTGGGACCATAGAGGAAAGCCATTTTAGAAAGAGATGGAAAAACCTTATAGGTCTCAGTGCCAAATATAGATGAAGTAGAAGGAATATCTAAATAATTTCCTAAATTTGAAGCAACCAAAAAGTTGTTATTGAGTTTAGAAGAAAGAGATGAATTCTTTATAGGATCAAAAATATCATATTCCTTTATCTTATAATCTATTGAAGAGATCTTACATTCTTCCACAAAGGAAGGTTTACAATTTATAGGCCCTTAATCTTCTAAGACCAAAATCATGAGAGGACCATATTGATTTGGAATTTCTAAGGGAGGCAACTTATTTTGAGAGAACACAATGTTAGCTATAGTTGTTTATATACATTGTAATAAAGAAGTAATGTGATTAGGTATCACATGATGTGGTATTCTCATCTTTCTTAAAATATTATTGTAATATTCCATTGAATGTGGTTGAAGTCTAAATTAATTCCAAAATGAATATTTTAGAGGATTCACATAATTCATTTAATGAGATCATATTCCTTTCCAAGATTTAGAGGAAGGTGAGGTCTAGAAGGAAGAACTAGTTGAGAAGGTGGAAGAGGACAAGGAATAGTGTTAGGTTATCTATTATTCCTTGTATTGTATATTTGAGGAATGACATTGTAATTTTCCTGGATAAATTCTTTTTCAAAATCTAAAGGACTTTTTGTTCATCCTATAAACACTATCATAGGTTTATTAGCTATGTGGGGAATACCAAGATTGTTACCAAATTTAACAAAAATCATGTGGTTTTTTCTGTAGGTTTAGTAACATCTTAATGAATATGGAAAACTACTTTAGGGTTTTCAATTTCATGTTTATAACCATTCACATGTATCATATTGATCAATTTTTGGCACAAGGATAATTTAGCAGTCATAGAGGAAGACTTAATAGAGATGAATTCATCACAAAACTCATCCAACATATCAAATTCACCACTAATAAATGGATCATTAAAAGTATTAAAGTATTAGAAATTTTTCATTAATTAATTGTTGAAGGATAATATTGTGCATATGCTGTAACAATTTTCATTCATGTCAACATACTTATGTTGACTAGTCCTACTATTGCTCCAGAATCTTTGTAATTATATTGATCTTGTGTTGGTTGATGTTGTTCTCCAAATACAAATGTGGGTGTGTACTCTACATAATACACTTTATTGTACTTAAAACTTGTATATTCAATCTTGCACATATTTTAGATCTTCATTCAGAAAGACGATTCATTTAGAAGTTCAACTTGCCAGATGCTCTAGTCCTCCAGAATAAAATAGGTCATCAGGATATCCATATTTCATTAGTTGGGTGATTCTGGTCCTATTATTTTTTTATAAGGCTACATACTAGATGTACATGTAGATCCCAGTTGGTATCAATATCTATTATATTTTAGCCAACCTATATAAGTGAAATAATGAAGTATTTCCAATGGAAACATGTTAAGAACCTTTATAGTTGACTTTTAGTTGAAGCATGTATAGCCAAATTGAAGGTTGATTAATTAGTATATGTTTAAATATGATTTAAACTAGCAGTTTCACAATTTTATGAATGCAATGGTAAGTCGATAGGAGATGTGAATTTTCCATATATAAAAAATTTGAAAATATCTAGAGCATGAAAAGAGCCATTTTCCTTGCACACATGTTTTTCCTCATTAAACACCTCCATTCACAATTTGTTTTTGAGTAATGATAGGAAATTATGATATTACTATCAAGATTCGAGTGTGTAGTTTTTTAAGTCAAACTCATCAACCCACATTTTATGAATAGTGGCTCACAAGAACCCATGCCTCATGAGAATGATTGGAACACTTAGCACTCATTATGTCTAGGTAATGCTCATAAAGGTGAAGTGTTGGGACCTTTCAAGAGGTCACCCATTCTAGCTCAAGCACACTTAACCACATCTTTTCTTCCATTGTTAAGCCCACTCTTCTTGCAAACCCATTTGAAAAACCTTTAGAAAGTGTTGTGTCTTATGAACCATTCATTATAAAGCTCCTCGATCTCACCAATTGATAAGTAGGTGATATTTTCCACAACAACTCAAATTATGTTATTTCTATGAGTATTCAACTATCTAGGTTTTTGAATCAAATTCATTGACTAATATTTTATGAGTAGTGGTTCACAAGAACCTATCTCTCATGAGAATGAACACAACACCTAGCACTCATTAAATATATGTGATGCTCATAGAGGTGAAGCACTAGGACTTCATAGGTCACCCATCCCAATAATACTCCAACTTGAGGGTGATTAACTACAATATTTCCTCCATGGTTAAGACTAATCAGCTTGCAAACCTACTAACAAAACTTTAAGCAAATGTTACACCTTATTAACCATTCATTAGAAAGATCCTTAAGCTCGCCAATTAATAAGTGGGAGAACACTTCCACACCAAGTCAAATTATGATGTTTATATTAGGATCCAACTATGTAGTTCTTTTATTCAAATTCATTGACCCATATTTCATGAGTAGCAGTTCACAAGAACTCATCTCTCATGAGAATGAATGGAACACTTATCACTCATTGCATCTAGGTGATGCCCATAGAGGTGAAGCATTGAGACTTTTCAGGAGGTCGCCCATCCTAGTAATACTCTAACTCGAGCATGCTTAAGTATAAATTTTCCTCCATGGTTAAGCCCACTCTACTTGAACTCCATTTGAAAAACCTTCAACAAGTGTTTTCCCTTATGAATCACTCACTAGAAATTCCTCTGAGCTCACTAAATCTGATATAAGTAGGATATATTTTCCACAGTAAGTCAAATTATGATATTGGTATTAGGAATCAACTATGTAGTTTTCTGAATCAATCTCATTGACCCATGTTTCATGAGTAGTGGTTCAAAATAACCCATCTCCATGAGAATGAATGGAACATTTAGCACCCATTACATCTAGGTGTTGTTCACAGAGGTGAAGAATAGGGACTTCCTTGGAGGTCACCCATCCTATTACTACTCCAACTTGAGTGCACTTAACTATAGAGTTTCCTTCATGGTTAAGCCCACTCTGCTTGCAACTTCATTTGCAAAACATTCAAGAAGTGGTGTGTCTTATGAACCATTCATTAAAAATCCTATTGAGCATCACCTAGATGCAATGATTTAAAAGTGTTCCATTAATTCTCATGAGAGATGGGTTCTTATAAATCACTACTCATAAAACATGGGTCAATAAGTTTGACTCAAAAGACCACACAGTTAAATCTTGACAGCAATATCATAATTTGACTTATTGTTGAAATTATCTCTTACTTATTAATTGGTGAGCCCAAGAGGCATTTTAATGAATGGTTCACAATTCACAATAGTTGATAAAGGTTTTTCAAATAGGGTTGCAAGAAGAGTGTTCTTAGCCATGGAGGAAACTTCATAGTTAAGCATGTTTAACCTGGAGTAGTACTGGGATAGGTGACCTCTCGGGAAGTTCCAGTGCTTCACCTATGTGAGCATCACCTAGATGCAATTAGTTCTAAGTGTTTCATTCATTCTGATGAGAGATGAGTTGTTTTGAAGCACTAAGTTCATGAAACATGGGTTAATGAGTTTGACTTAAAAACTACAAAGTTGAATCCTGATAGAAATATCATAATTTGACTTGCTATGGAAAATATCTCCTACTTGTCAAATGATAGGACCTTTCTTAAATGAAACCAGGAGCCCTAAAGTTATTTAATATAATAATTATATATACAAATACATTATATTATAATGCTTACATAAAAATTCCATGTTGCGGGAAGAGTGAATTGTGATGAGGAAAAGTGTGTGGGAGACCCTTACAATATATACTGTAAACTCATTTATCAATATCATCAACAATTTCATTTTGACTTGATAAACATGAAAATGGAGGATGATATAAGAGGTAGTTATGATAATCCATAAAAAGTTAATAATACATATCGTGTTCATTAATTACTTGTTGATGGTGTATAAGATTTGCTATCCAAATATGAAGCCTTTATGGATGCATAAATGAACCTCAATTTCACTGCTAAAGGAAATTTTTTAGAAGTAGGCAAAATCAATAATGGGGGTAGTTAGTGTGTCAATATTTATTAATAATGTGAATGCCAAATTTAATATATCAAATATTGTATAAAATAAAAAACATTAAATTTAAAAATTTTATAATATAATATTTTTTTGAAACCAATACAATACACTTTAAAATTAAAAAATTTAATATATTTTAAATAAAATATTGTAAAAATAATTTGTTTTAATTCAAACAAAAATAAAAATAAAAAAGATAATATCTTCAAATTTCTAAAATCACAAGTTATCCAATTCAAATCTTTGTTGATTTGGTATGCTACACTAAATGGTGAGTAACATGTTATAAATTGTGTGATGACTCCCTTGTTATGATGGATATGCTCATCAATTCCTTTTATTTTGTGCTCTGTTATATTCTAGTATCCTCATACTCCATTCTTCATTTATTTCCTCTTTATTTGTTTACAACTCTATAGTGGTTTTTTATACAATACAAAAGAATTATTTTCTAAAATTGATTAGCCTTTTTTATTTTTTAATATTTTTCAAATTGTAAGGAAGACAGATTTTCGGATCTTTACCTCAATTTTCTAAGAAATAACTACATTAATAAAGATTGCTTTCTCTGGTTTAAATTTATAAAATTTATTAACTATCTGTTTATTATGTATTACTTTAATTTTATTTTTGAAATTTGATATCTATCTACTAATTGTACAAAGATTTTAAAAAATACAAGCATGAAAGTTTATTTATTTACTCAGTATCTGAATCCCTTTAATCAAACATTGTTGCAGGCGAGATGAATCAGTTGTTAAAATGTGGAGATTCTCTGTTATGCTATGATTGTTTATTGTGATGACATGTTGCTCTATCACCAAGTTTGACCAAGTTTGATATGTCAAGAAGCAATATAACAAGGAGCATTCCACCTTAGATTGGAAGTATTCCCTCTCCCTTGTCATATTAAATATTAAAACACTTGGCCAATATATTGAAGGCAATTCTGGACTATATGGGAGCATCCCTCTAGTCCTTAATGGAGCAATGAGTTGGTGTTGGTCCTCTACTTCCTCCATTTCTTTCAAGCCAAGCCCACCTCAAGTCCTATTCTCCTTTCATGAAGGGAAATAGGAACAACCCACCTAGAAGCATTATAAAATTCTCATACTGGGTATTATTGTGTGTGTATATAGCTTGTAAACCAATGAATACTAGATAGATTTTAGAATTAGGTTATTAATCATTTGAATTGTTTGTTTTTTATATTCAAAACTTTGAGCACGAAATGCTTATCCAAAATTTGGCATGTGAGTGCTCCTTGTGTGCTCATTTTAAATTCTAGAAGGAAATTCTACTTCTAGCGGATTTTCCCCATAGCGACTGTGTATTTATTTAGGGTATTGTCTTTGGCTGAGACTGTATATATTGGTCTCTATAAAATCTAATATCGGAGTTCAGAAAATGATGCAATTTTTTTTGTAGATGGATGTGCAGTTATGGTGTTCACATATCATTTGGTTTTTTTGTTTTAAGATACTTTCGAGAAAAAATGAATGCATGTACTTTGGTTAAGTCAGTACCTGGTTTCAAAAAGCCTATTTTCATGAAAATATGTTAGGAGCATCAATATCCATCTACCCAGCTTATCAAACTTACAATAATATCAGAGCCACTTTATTACATATTGGTGCATGAGATGAGTTATATACTGGGAAAACCTATCAACCCATATTTTTGCATACATACTAGGATTAAAATCATTCAAATAGAATAAGATTCTAATTTAAAGTTTCATTTTCTAGCGCACAAATGAGGAAAAATTCCAGGGGATTCCTTTTCCTACATTAGCAATGTTTTAGAATGTTTCCCAGGTCCTGTAAAAGCATGCCAAACTTTTGTAATCACTCTAGGAAATATTTAAAGTAAAATGCTTAGTTACCTTACTTTGTCAAATTCATATATTTTGTGTTTTAGTTGACCATATCATGTTGAAATCCCTGAGAAATCAACATCTTACATGTTCTGAGATTCTTTGGGTTTCTAGAGTAAGCATAATTGACTTTAGCACCGATGTTAGGCTGAGAAGATGAATCTCCTTGACCATGTTTCAGAAATGGTTCTATGAATGCTATGTGATCCTTGTTGGTTTTGTGATTGTCAATTATAATTTCTCCATTATCAATTTTGTCTTGAATGAGATGTTTCAAGCGTATGCAATTATTAGTTTTATGACCCTTGTTTCGATGGAAGTCATAGAAATCAGTCTCTTTCCACCATTTTGGTTTATGTTCAGGATCAAATGATTTTATCTTAGGCAATGAGATGATTTTGTTCGCCAACAGATTTTTCATGGAAGATTCTAAGGACTCACCCAAAGGAGTGAACTCGTGCTTTGGTGTTGTAACCCAAGGTTTATAGTCATTAGAATTTTTAGAAGGTTCAGATGCCTTTTGTTCAGAAGCTTTTATAGCTTGAGTACCCATGGTGAGATTGAATGTTGGTGCCTTAGGTGGAGCATAGATGTGATCAACAACACCATTTGCGACAATGTTCTTGTTTTTCTTCCTGATTTTGCCTTTATCTTTATCCTTGTCTTTAGAACTGGATCTAGATTCATACTTGTTTTCTTTATGAAGCGATATGTCTCCTTTTTTAACAAGCACCTTCTCAATTTTGATGGCATTCTCTACCATTTTATCAAAGGATGTATGATTCTGCATTTGCAAATGGTAATTGATTTCTGGAACAAGATTATTGATGAAGATCTCCAATTTCTTAGTTTCTAAAATAGGATGAGTATAGAGTGAAAAATTCTTCCTCCATCGTTTGAGAAAAGTTAGGAAGGGTTCTCCTGAGTTTTGTTTCAGATTGTAGATATCGATCATGGTGATCGGATGTTGGATGTTGTAGGAGTACTATTGATAGAAAAATTTGATTAACTCCTTAAATGTTTTGATAGTAGGAGGAATCCTAGAGAACCAATGAATGGCTGCTCCTCCCAGAGATCAAGGGAAAAGATGCATTACATAGGTTGGTTTGTGCATAAACTCTATAGATTGAGTACAAAATTCTCTGACATGATCTTGAGGGTCAGAGTTTCCATCATACTTATCATACGTAGGCACCTCCACTCTTTTTGGGAATGGTGAAATGTACAAATCTTTATCAAATGGAAAAGGACATAGAGCCTCCATAGAAAACTCTTTAGGTTCCTTCTCTTTTTCTAACTTTTTTAGCTTGACTTGCATAGCGTGCATCTGTTTCATCATAGTTGTGATGGGAGTTTCTTCCTCTTGAGTAATGATATCATCAACATTAAAGTTCAGAGGAAGTTTGGCTCCTTGTCGGGCTAGATCTAGGAAATATGCCTCTTTTTCTTCACACTAGAAATGCTTCATCATTCTCTTGAAGTTATTATCATTTTGATATTGGGCAATTTCAGAAGGTGTGGGTTCTTGATCCACACCATGTTGAGATTGATGTCCTTGGGATCCTTGGTTTTCTCCTCCTTGATACATAGTTTTGTTATGATAACTACCAGGGATAGATTGATGTGGGGTTGTTTGATGACCTGCATGGACTGATGCAGGAGGGGTGACATAACCACCTTTCAAGAAAATATTGCCAAGAGTGTCTTCTCCAAATTTCATTATGTCATAAGGTTGATGAAAGGTTTCAACAATCATAGAAGATGTTGTTGAAGAGGGTTTGGGTTGTTCTCTTTCTTTTCTTTGTGATGAAGCTCTAGTTTCCACCATAATACCTTGGGTGAAGAAAGAGAGCAAGATGAAGACAACTGAAGAATGATTTGATTCAAGAAGATCAAATGACATAACCTTGTCAAGATTGAAGATAGATTGGACGTAAGTGTAAGATAGTGCACCCTATTTGTATGAGTAGATGCCCAAAAGATGGCGGACATGAGCTCACAACACTTAGCCATTTTGAGGATTGAATTGAATTGAAGATTTTGACAAGGTTTTGACACAAGCTAAAACTGAGATCAAATCGATAAATTAGAGGGCTAGATCATACTCAAGAGACTACTTCGGGCTAATAGATTGGATTTTTTTGATTCTTTACTCTGTTCTCAACACAGTCATTTTTTTGACAGAATCTAGAAGTAGGCTATAAAAACTAGATTTCTAACAAATTTGGCAAGTTTCTGGCAATTTTTCAAAATTCTCATACGAGTTTCTCTAGGATCGTATGAGTCTAGGTAGGCTTTGGCACAACAATTGAAAAGGATCGTATGACAATTAATACCAAGGAATGTTTTTTGTTTGACTTTTGCTGACAAAACTCATACGATAATATATAGGCTCTCGTATGACAATCTGGGGGTTCTGATATGATAATTGGACAAAACTCATACAACTTTTTGAGACTGTGGGATGACTTTTGGACTCCAGAAAGGAATTTTGCTTCAGATTTGCAATTTTTTTAGTTTTCAAAATTAGTTTGTTTACAAGATTTTCTCTGTCTAGGTTTGCAGATTCGTGTAATAGTTCAGGTTCATTTTCAATAACCAAGTAGATAACAAGCACGCAAAACAACAAGTGATTTTGAGCACATTTGAAAACAATGAGCAAGGGGAAAAGAAACCTTTCACATAAACAATCAAGTGACTTATTGTTCTAGCCCTAAAAATGCTACTTGTGTATGTTCTCAAAAAAATTTCCAATCACGCACAAAGACCTAGAAAATAAAAATTTGGCAGCACTAGGGTTTTTAGAAATGGTCTGACTCTGCAACTTTTGTAATCTCAAGAGGGTGAAATCCAATCTAGGCGCACTGGGGCTTTGACAATGTTTGAGAATTTAATCAATCAGGAGCTACTAAGGAGATCTGATAGCCCAACAAGAGACTACACCTATGGAGGTTTCCTCCACAAAGACATTTATATAGCGGTTGTTACTACCATGGCAAAAATGGCTATTACCGCTTGAGGTTCCATCCACATGGTTGACTCGATAAAGGGAATGTCCACTAAAGTTAACCCTCTCTAAAGGTGACTCACAAAATATACCACATGGGGACTTGGTCCAAATCTAAGGATTTGAGTTTCTAATACTACCCAAAAAGGGAGTAGAGCATAATCTTCTAGCCTTTTCACTTTTACCCAAACACGGTAAATAGATTCTTTGACATGCTAAGACTAAAATTACCTCACCAAGGCTTGTGATGTCAACAACGATGTCTACCGAGCTCTCTAAGAGGGATCAAGAGAAAATGTACCAATCAAGGTTGAGGACCAAACCAAGTAGAATGTAAGATAATCACAGTATCCTCCCTACCTACAAGGGGATCTATCATCAAGAAGGACTTCACATGCAAAGATAGCGAATGAAGCCCAATCTCTCAAGAACTCCACAAATAGTGTTCATAGGGCCTATTTACTATGTGTAACAGATATGCAAAAAGCAAATCTATGTTCATTTTATAGCCCAAATCTAAAGTCTAATTTATGAAAGCGGGAAAAACACACAAGCTTGACACGTGAGAGTTCATTTTATATGCCAAATTGAAGTGTTATCAAATGCAATAGAATACCTGAGTTCCTTGCAACGTGCTTAGTAAATTTTTACCTATTTTGTAACATTTTTTATTGTGCTTTTCCAATCAGAATCAGCAAGTACCAATCAGAAATAGAATATCTCAATTGTTAGGGTTAGTTGTTAGTCAATATCCAAAAATCAAATCTAGAAAACTACCTAAAAATTTGAAATGACAATTGAAATCTTGATGTCAAAACTTGTACGATAATCAGTTACCCCCCGTACGACAATCCAGGCCTGATACGATAGTGGGTCTATGCACACATGACAAAGCAGCCTTCAAATGATAATGTGTAATAATATGCATGAGTCTCAAAAACACCCACTATCGTACAATAGTCAGGGGTTCTTGGCATGACTTTCTAGCAAAACTCATACGAAAAATGTACAGATAGAAAATTAAAATCATAGTTTTGGCAGAAAATGACAAAAAATTGATAGAAATGATTAGAAAATGAATGGAAACTTGTTTCATGGCCCCATGGTGGGCGCCAGAAATGTGTGTGTGAAAATTGTACCTAGTTGTAGACACAACACTTCAGTAAAACATTAGAGGTTAGCAAAATTAAAATCTGCAATGAAAATGAAACTAAGCTAACTCCTTTCTCTTTCATAGTGAATGCTTCAAATTCCTTGTCAATTCATCAATCTAATCTTCTATAAATTTTAGTTCTATTTTCAAATTCTCAATCACCTTTCATACTTGTAGCTTTCCATCTCTCTAGATCTTTCCTCTCAAGCAGTTAAACTACTAAATAAGAGACTCGACTTTGATACCAATTTTTGTAAAGTTAAGGTGTTGAGAGGGGGGGTGAATCAATGCCGTATAAAACTTTAACCCTCAATAACTATTTTACCCTTTGAGTCTTAGATCTTACTTTGCATGTATAAACTTAACAACTTATTATTGAATGAAAGTAAAATAAACTAAACCCTTTCAACCATAAACACATAACACACATGAATACATTTGACATACGATTTTGGTCACGCAAAAACCCTTGGTTAGAGGGAAAAACTATGATGGAGATGACACCCACAATCCTTCACTACTACAACATAAAGTTTTCTTGGTTAGAGCATACAAAATTATCACTTCTGGTGATTTACACTATTAGGAGTAATATAAAAAGACCTTCTAAAGTCTACCTTGTAAAAGGATTTTGCAACACTCATTAAGTGTGCACTTTGTTAAGAGATTTACACTGTAACAGGCTTGTTAAGGCCTACCCAATATATGAGATTTGAGAATACAATAATAATAATGTATTCTTGTAAAAACTGATTTGGAATAGTGCATCTACCCGTATACTAGGTCAGATCCTTTATGCTATTTGCAGTCTCATCACCTTTCTCTTACTGATTTCACCAAATTCATCCACTTCCACTACTCTGTAGAAATATCTACTTTACCACTGCTATGTGCTCTTTACTTCTCTCTCTTAATCTTTTCTTGATCCATCCTTATATAGTAATCATGTACCTTCCTCTTTACTTGACCTAATTAGGGTTTGGATCCTTATAGAATGCTTAGATGATTAGATCTATGATCCATATTATTTTCATCTTTCCAAGAAATATTTTCTTTATTTTCATTGGTTCAATCTTTTCCTTGGGATCATTTACAATCATGTTTCATTCCCAATAAATATTACCTAACTTTCTCCTCAATCCTTGTAAACCATTTTCTTGTTAGATAAAATCCAATCAAACTTGTATATTCATCTTGTGTCTCTTAGTAGCCTTTTTTTATCTTCTTAGTTATCATGTTGTTTTTGCTCAATAATACTCTTCCTAGGTTAACATACTCATTTGGTACTCTTCCTTTTCTTGGTAACCATTGTGCTTGGTTAACTAAATTTGTTTGGTGTCTATTTTTCTTGGTAATTGTTATGTTGTTATCGAGGGACTTGCTCTTCACCGACCTGATTCTTCATTCATCATAACTCTCCTTTTTCACTAATAACAACACTTAATTTATTTAGGAGTAACATTCTCCCCCTCTGGCATTAGTGACAAAAACTTTCATAACTTAGCAAAAACTTGATATCTCCAATTTGTGATAACTCCCCCTCAACATATACTTCTCTTTTTTTCAAAATCTTTTATTTGTATCTACTATCTTCCTTATTTCCCCTTTTTTGATATATAAATTTGCATAGTTAACTTTATTTATCTACTATTCCCCTTTTTTGACAACAATGACAAAAAAAAATGTAATCTACAATGTATACTCATATTTTATCAAACAATCCTTGATAAGAAGACTTAGCACTATCATAAGTAGTCTTTCATGTGTCTTTTAGTGCCTCAAGTGCTAAAATTTGGGCTTGTAGTTATGATGACAGATCTTCCATATGATCAATCACTGACATTTTAGGTGTAGCAATGAGTTCCTTGGATTTCTTGGCATTCACATGAATTACCTCCAAATGAGGAATGAAAGGTGCTTGAAGTTCAAGAACTTCTACTCTAATCTTCTCCTCTTCCTTCCTCAAGTCTAGATGTAAACTCATAAAATGTTTAATTTGAAAACAATGAACTTGAAATGTCCAAGGTTCATCAGTCAACTTATCTGCACTTTTCTTTAGCTCTTCATCAATCTTTGTCTATTGATCTAGAACATGTTGATTAAAATGGAGAACATTACATAACTGTTGGAATAACTTAATTAGTACCTTTATGGTTTCCTCCAACTTAGTAGCAATGATAGAAATTTTAGCTTTATGTTCATCAATCTTCTACATAAGCTTCTCCATTAACCTTTGTTCAGCCTTTTTCTCAATCATTCTCATCATTCTTTCTTTAGCATCAACCTCTAGTGCATTGAATTTATTTACAAGTGAGACTAACTGATCAATGATAGGTTCCTTCTCATTAAGTTGAGTCTTAGGAGAAATTTGTATTAAGATTTCTTTCACATATGATAAGACTTGTTTTTGTTTCTTGTCTTATTTGAGCTTATCTTTTGTTGCCTTTCTCTTTAATAATTCACCATATTTCATCATGTCATGAGGATTAAGTTTAGTTGGGTCACAAACTGGTATCACTATCTCTTCATCCAATGAGATTGTGTCCTTTCTACTTTTCTTCTTATTCTTCTTGTCAAGGGAACTGAGTGCTCTTCCACCAGTTGTATTCATTTGCATATCACTTGGAGGATTTTCTTCCTCCTTCCTTTCACTTTCTTTGTGCTCAAGGGCCTCAGTTGCAACTTCTATTTTTGTTGCTCTTTCTTGTTGAGGTTGGTCCTTGGTATGTTTCTTTATGGTTTCTTTCTCCTTTTCTTTCTCTCCTTATTGTTCATTACCTTTTTGTTCTCCTTGTTCTGATGCATTTGAACTGGTGGGTTCATCACCCTTATCCATCTCCTTTGGCTTCTCGGGTGCCTGAGTTGTTTCCTCAATATCCTTGGGAATATTAGTATAAATAGTAGCATTAGTTTCAATTGTTACCTCAGTGGGTGTTATAAAACTATCAATAGATGGTGTAGAAGTTGGGTATGCATGCACTTGTTGAAAAATAGTTGTATCCTTCATGAGTTGTGCTACACTTGGATAGATAAAGGATATAGCTTTAGGGGGTTCCTTGGTAGCTTCCATTACATCTTGATCCTTATTCACAATTTCATATAAATCCTATTCATTTTTGTCTTCTATTTTAAATTTTGATTCTACATCTTTGACCATTTGAGGAACATCTCCAATTACTCCATTCATAGTGTCCTTTGGGTCTTCTTCCAGATTCTCCACTTGTGTATTTTTTGGAAGCTATGTATCTGATATGTCTACCTTTTCTAGTTTAGCCATTTGAAATATCTTCTTCCATTATTTATTTCTTTCTTCTTCCACTTTTTGTGTCCTACCCATCATGATGCTCAATGATCATTTTTTTATTATGAATATCTTCTTGTAATTAGTCACAACATCATCAATTTCTTAAATATTAATGTTGGAATTGTCATGAGAGATACCTTAGTCAACATGAGTAGAATACATCACCAGAAGCTAAGCTAAACCAAGAAGATCCTACAAATGAAAGACACCCTAACTGGGGGCATCTTTTTAGCATTGTACACATCCTTAATTTACCTCAATTAATTGATTCACCAGGAGCACTAAGGAAGCCTAGATCACCATTTTTACCTATGTTGGATTTTGGAGAATGGTCCCAAGAGATAACTGAGAGGGGGGGTGAATCATTTATCTACAAGATTCAATTATTTATCCAATTAAGTACATAAGAACATTAAGCATAAACACAATATGAGAACACTTAATACAACACCACAATTTTGGTTACGGGGAAACCCAAATAGGTAAAAACCCCAGTGGGAATTAGTGCCCACTATAGACTGTACTAGAGTATTATTATCCTTTTTAGAAGATCTTACAACATTGTTAGGATTTGATCTTTACAATACATTAAGTATAATGACCTAGTCAAGGTTTGGACCCTGTTAGGAGTCTTTTACTATTAACCCTGTTAGGGGTGAGGACGCACTTTCTGGGAGCACACTACTCAAAGGGGTGAAGCCTGCAACCTTCTATTTAATAGATACACACTATATCTTGATCTTTGGTGAACAGCGAGGTAGACCTATTATCTTGATCAGTTCCAATTAATAGCATACACTTTCTTCTTTGTCATAGAGACCTTCTACTGATGGTATAATACTTCGTACTCTCTGCTCTGCTTTGCTCTTTCAACTGTATGCCATACCTAGCAATCACAAAATGGTTGCCTATAAATATCTTCCTCCAAATGATATAATCAAGTCATCCTATTAGAACCATCTTGAAATCATATTAGAGAAACAATATTACTCTCCAATAATATCTCAATCGGCTATACTAAGCACGCCACACAAATTGGGACTGCCCAACTCAATATGAGTAGACGCATCACTTCACACAGTCCACTCCACCAAATTAACTCAAACTTTATTCTCTTGATGAATTACATCATGCACTATTAACCAGACATTATTAACTCTTCTCCAAACATAAATCCAAAAACTCATATTGAAATGATAGGTGCAACTACTACAATAATATAAACATTGTCAGTTGCACCAGATAAACTCAAGAAACTATGACTGTCAACTGGAGACTTCATAACTCAACATGTACTACACATCTGACTCTGCATCCATGAACATAGCATCATACACATGTCTAAAACATAAATATAAATATGCAAGGCTTCATTATAACCATACTATAAATCACATATAGAACTCTTCCTGGGACTTGTCAGGAACACTCACTGACACAAACAATTGTATTACTATCTTCACTCAGAATCAACATCTACATCTATGATATCATGATGATAACATATCTAAGAACCATATGCTCAAGGCTCTCTCCATCAATCTTCAACACATGCTACTTACCATATGTTGTCAGCAATGACAAACATACAATCAACAATCTGGCTTGCTATAAAATCTCCAACAATCTCCCCCTTTGGCATTGATGGCAACATATGGAATGAAAAACACCACCAATCCAAATGTACAATTCTTTTATAACATTCTTCATTTCCTCAACAAAACTCCCCCAAGGATGAATCCACCATCTCTTACCATTTTTTTTCTTCTTTCTAAATACTCACTCCCCCTTTCTACAATTCTTTTATAATATCCACCATCTACTGTTGTATCCTCTTACTATTTTGTTTTTCATGACTATATACTTACTCCTCCTTTGACATAAATAGAAAATGGCACCAAATAATTAAGCACTGTTACTACTCCTGAAGTAGAGTAGTCAACCATTCATTAGTCACTGAGGATTGATGCACTCCTGCAAACTCTAGTCAAATTCAGGAAAGGGAATTATTCCCAGCTTCTCCCTAAGATACTCAAATGTATCCTTAGGTAAAGGCTTTGTGAATATGTCTACTAGCTAATCTTTTGTGCTCACATAGTCCATCTTTATTTCTTTCTCTTCTTCTTTTTCTCTTAGGAAGTGATATTTTATCTCAATGTGTTTTATCTTTGCAAGCATCATAGGGTTCTTTGACATATTGATAGTGCTAGTGTTATCACAATGAATAACAATAGGATAATCAATTTGAATACCAAAATCTTGTATCATCTGCCTGTTCCACACAATTGTAGAGCAATTTAATGTTGCTACTACATACTCTACTTCTGTTTTTGACTGAGAAATACAATTTTGCTTCTTACTTGTCCAAGTAACAAGTCTATCTCCAAGAAATACTGCTCCTCCTGAGGTACTCTTTCTATCATCCATGCATCTTGCCCAATCTATATCTGTATCTACATGAATCTCTACATTATTTGAATTAGGATACCATAAACCATAGTCTATAGTTCCTCTCAAATATCTAAATATTCTCTTTACTACCATGAGATGATTTTTCTTAGGTTCTTCTGCAAATATTCCGACAATACCAATTGCATTGGAAATATCAGGTCTAGATTGAGTAAGATAGATTAATTTACCAATAATGGACTTATACAAGGCTATGTCTACTTCTATTGAATCATCTTCTTTTGAAAGCTTGCATCTTTTTATCATAGGGTTACATATTAGCTTGCAATCATCCATCTTGAATTTCTTCAATATCTCTTTTACATACTTAGACTGATTAATGAAAATACTTTTGTCTATCTGCTGCACATTTCGTCCCAAAAAGTAATTGATAGGTCCAATCATGTTCATTTCAAATTCACTCTGCATCTCTTTAGCAAATTCTTCACTAAGCTTGTCATTACCACCAAAGATAATATCATCAACAAATATGGAAACTAACAATAGTCCATCAGGTGTTTCTCTTATGAATAAATTACAATCTGTTTCTCCTTTCTTGAATCAAATCTTAGTCAAGTAACCATCTAGTCTTTCATACCATGATCTAGGGGATTACTTAAGTCCATTTAGGGCTTTCTTCAACCTACATACCATATCAGGTCTATCTAATAAAGTAAATCTTTCAGGTTGTTCTATGTAAACTTCTTCCTTCAACTCTCCATTCAGGAATGCTGACTTGACATCCATCTGGTATACCTTAAATTTTTTGAATGTAGCATAGGCTAGAAACAACTTTATGGCTTCCAATATTCTTACAAGATAAAATCTATCAGAATAATCAATTTCTTCTCTTTGCGCATATCCTTTACATAATAGTCTTTCTTTATTTCTTACCACTGTTCCATCTTCATTCATCTTATTTATGAATATCCACTTGGTTCCAATCACATTCTTATCATAGGGCCTAGGGACCAATTCCCATGTATCATTCTTAATTATCTAATCTAGCTCTTCTTTCATTGCTTCATGCCAATTTGAATCATTACATGCATCTTCAACACTTAAGGGTTCAATTTGTGAAAGTAAACATACCTCTTCATTTGTTGTTGAACCTTTTGCTTTTGATCTTGTCATGACTTTGTTGTTCTAATCTTCGATGATGTCTTCCTTTGAATGATATCTAGATGTGAATTTAGGAACATTAGGTGTGACTCTCTGATCTAACTTCTGAGATTCTTCTTCACTAGTTTCAGGGTCATTGAATAATACATCAATGCTATCAAACATTTCATCAACAAGTATTTTTCTAGTGGTAGGTCTATGTTCTTCTTCAATTATAGGTGCATAATCATGATACCTCTCTTGAATCATAAACTTCTCATCAATTTCAACATGAGAACTTTAAATGATCTTCTTCAATCTTAAGTTAAAACATCTATAAGCTTTTCTTTTAGTAGAGTAACCAAGAAAAATGCATTCATCACTTCTTGCATCAAACTTGCCAATTGATTCATCTCTCTTGACATAGCACTTGCTTCCAAAAATTTTGAAGTATTTGACTGTAGGTACATTCCCAAACCATAGCTCATAATGTGTCTTGTTCGTGCCTGGCCTCAATTGAATTCTATTGATAGTATAGACTGCAGTATTGACCACATCTCTCCAATAGGTGTGTGCAACCTTTCCTTCAATCATGATGGTGCGTGTTGTGTCAAGAATGATCATATTCCTTCCTTTTGTTGAGGGGTTTGAAGAGCACTTAGCTGTCTCTTTATCCCATGTTCTTTGCAATACTCATAAAATCTGTCAAAGGTGAATTAACCTCCTCTATCTGATCTCAGACATTTAATCTTTAATCCAGACTCATTTTTAATCTTAGCTTTGAATATTTTGAACTTGTCAAATGCTTCTAATTTATCTTTTAAGAATGCAACCCACATCATTCTAGAATAATCATCAACAAATAAAATGAAATACCTTTCACTATAGTATTATCTTGTTTGAGTTGGTCCACATAGGTCTGTATGTACTAGATCTAATTTGTTCTCTGTTGAATCATGCTTGCTTCTAAATGAATTCCTCACATGCTTTCCCATCACACATTCCTTGCATATTGTATCAACTAGTTTTGCAATGCTAGGAAGGTCTATTACTGCCTTTACATTTCTTATCTTCACTATGTTGTCAAAATTAATGTGACATAGTCTTTTGTGCCATAGCCAACTATCATCTATTTTTGCAATAAAATAACTTGCTTCGAGATTAAGCTAAAAAACATTACCTTTAGTCATTGAGCCTGATGCAATCATTTCTCCTTCCTTGTTATTAATGATGCACTTGTTGTCTTTGAATTCCAACTGGTATCCTTTGTCAAGAAATTGTCCAACACTTAGTAGGTTATGTTGCAAACCATCAACATAAAGAACATCACCAGTGCTTTTCTTTCCATCCAAGGTGATAGCTCCTCTGCCTATGATAGGTTTAGGAATGTTGTCTCTAAATCTGACCATGCCGCCTTTGTACCTGTAAGATATAAAATATGGATGGGGTCCTAGAATAATGGTTTGCACATAAAAGAGACCCCAAAACCAATATTTTACACTTACATAGAATTGTATTGATATGGGATGTAAATATAGAAGACTAATGTTGAAATGAAGAAATAAAGGTACTTACCTCCAAAAAAGAATCGACTGAAAACTATGTCAAATAGTCTCAAAAACTATTGATTTCCTCATTTTTGAACTGAAACTGTGAGGTCTACAAAACCTCAAAATATTTTTCTTTTCTGAGCTCAGGTCATCCTTGACCCAGCTAGTGGGGCAAGACCCTACCCTGGGGTAGGATCGTGCCCCTCTGAGCTCCAACAGAAATTTTGTTCACGGATCATGAAAGTTTAGCAAAAAGGGTATCCATATCTGCACTTCAATTCGCTATCATGTACCTGTACCTACAAGAAAAATGGTTTTGTTTGTTGGGGGGGGAGGGGTTTTCCTTATTCAAACCCCAATTTAGGAATTAACCTTGAAATTGAATTGAAATTATTGGAATAAACAAAGTAAATGGAACAATTCACCTTTCTTGTGTTGAAACCTTTATGGAGGATTCGAATCCTTAAATCCACAAGAATGGATGAATGTAGAATCAAATGTATGATGTATCCAATCAATTGTCTTTAGATCTTCAACACCAATCTTGAATGGATCTTGGAATAGGAAGAGGCTTGAATGGATGAATCTTCAACAAGAGGGCTCCATAGAGCTTGAATCCTTCAATGGCTACTAATGGACCTCCTTGATGAATTGAATGCTTGAATGCTTGAAGACTTGAATGCTTGATCTTCTTTGTTGCTTGCACTTGAGAGATTGATCATGAAAGTGGATGCTATGAGATGAGATATGAGATGATCAAAATGAGAGAGGAAGGCTTCCTTTTATAGTGATCTAGGGCACAAACTTATAGAGAGGCTGACATTGGATAATTAAATCCAATTAACCTTAACCCCTAGAAATGGACCTAGATTAAATGCAATTTAAGATTTAACCATTTCAAAGACCAAAATAGTTGACTCAGAAGCAAAAAAACAATTCTTTCCAAAACCTGACATCCAAAAATCATGGGACCTTGAAATTTTAACCTAAGGTTAAGGATGAGGTCGACTCTGACCTAGGTCAGGGATGAGGTCATCCTTGACCCTCAAGGTCATCCTTGACCTTGAGGTCAAAAACCTCAGGATCTTAGTCCAAAATGCCAAAAAATGCAGACAGAAAGTGGAAAATGGGGAAGAATCAGGGGAAAAGCCAGATCTAAGCTGAGGACCCATTCAAGGCACTTGAAATGACCCCAAAACACCTACTCAAAGGGATAAATGCTCTTAATATGGAAGTGCTTCCATTTTAAGATGATACAATACCTATCCAAATGTACAAAGCTATCCTTGTCTCATGTCATGTGATGTGAGCAACCACTGTCAGTGATCCAATCTGTCATGATGTCAGCTTGTGAAATTAGTGCTAACTCTTATGCTTTCTTTTCATCTTCAAGGTCCATTTCATCAAACATCTTCTCCATTTCTTCAATGGCAATGAATCCAATTTTATCTTCTACTAAATCATCATCTGATACTCCATCTCCAGCATAGTAACATTCTTTTGTATACTTAGGTTTGTAATTAGATTTGAACTTCTTGACTCTTATAGGACACTTAGAAGCAAAGTGACCAATCTTGTTACATGAAAAGAATGTGAATGGTAAGTGACCTTCATATTTTCCTTTTCCTTTCCTTTATTTCTTAGCAATCATAGCAATGAAATCATCTAGTGCTTTCTCTTCATCATCATCATCAAAATTACCAGAAGTGTTGAAGGATTTCTTACCATAGACTTAAGCTTTGAAGGTTGTCTCACTTTTAGGCTTTGTCTTCAAACTTGATATCTCAAAGGCTGAAATTTTGCTGATTAAGGTCTCTCTCCTGAATTCTTTTGAGAATTGTATAGTATCATCCAAGATGTTTATCTTGTTCTCATATTCTGGTGTCAAAGTAGTCATCAACTTATCCATTATGTCTTCTTTGAAAATCTCTCCATCATTAAATTTGATTCCTGAAACTACTTCATTAATCCTTTGATTGTAGTCTCTAATGCTTTCTTCAGGTAGCATCTCCAATGTATTATACTTTTTCTTCCATGTCTTTTTGTGTGCATTCTTGGCTTGGACATCTCCTTCAAACATGTCTTCTGGATACTTCCATATCTTGTAGGCTTTATCTACTTTCTTGATCTCTGAAAACTCACTATCAGACAACGTGCTGATAAGGGCTTCTTTGGCAATAGCATTTTGAGTGAACATATCCTTTTTCTTAAGAGTTGCATCTTCTTTTTCAAGATCTACTAGAGAGGGAATCTGAACTTCTTTGGTAGCTATTTCAAAGATCTCAAAGGCAATGCACTGTGAATGTGTCATCATCTTGTTCTTCTATTCAAGATAATTCACCCCATCAAACTTAAGAATTTATTTTCTAAAGAATGCCATCTAATCAACCTCAAGTTGTTAAACTTTATCTCTAAGGCACTTGGCTCTGATACTAATTGTTAGGAATAGTCCCAAGAGATAACTAAGATGGGTTGAATCAGTTATCTACAAGATTCAATTCTTTATCCAATTAAGTATATAAGAAAATTAAGCATAAACACAATATGAGAACACTTAACACAACACCATAATTTTGGTTACAGGGAAACCCAAATAGGTTAAAAAACTCGATGGGAATTAGTACCCACTATAAACTGCACTGGAGTATTATGATCCCTATTAGAAGGTCTTACAACGATGTTAGGAGTTGATCTTTACAATGCATTAAGTACAGTGACTTGGTCAAGGTTCAAACCTTGTTAGGATTCTTTTAAAATTAACCCTTTTAGGGGTGAGGACACACTATCCAGGAGCACACTTCTTAAAGGGGTGAAGCTTGCAACCTTATGTTTAATAGATACACAATATATCTGGATCTTTGGTGAACTATGAGGTAGACCTATTATCTTTATCAGTTCCAATTAATAGCATACACTTTCTTATTTGTCACATAGACCTTCTACTGATGGCACAATACTTCACACTCTATGCTCTGCTCTACTCTTTCAACTGTATACCATACCTAGCAATCACAAAATGACTGCCTATAAATATCTTCCTCCAAATGATATAATCAAGTTAGCCTATTAGAACCATCTTGAAATCATATTAGAGATCAATATTACTCTCCAATAATATCTTAGTTGGCTATACTAAGCACGCAACACAAATTGGGACTGCCCAACTCAATATGAGTAGATGCATCGCTTCACACAGTCGGCTCCACCAAATTAACTAAAACTATATTCTCTTGCTGACTTACATCATGTGCTCTTAACCAAACATTCTTAACTCTTCTACAAATATAAATCTAAACACGCATATCAAAATGATAGGTGCAACTACTACAACAATATAAACATTGTCGGCTTCACCAAATAAACTCAAGAAACTGTGACTATCAACTAGATACTTCATAACTCAACCTATACTACACATATAACTCTGTGTCCATGAACATAGCATCATACACATGTCTAAAACATAAATATAAATGCACAAGGCTTCATTATAACCATACTGTAAATCAAATACAGAACTCTTCCTAGGACCTATCGAGAACACTCACTGATACAATCAATTGTATTGTTGTCTTCACTAAGAATCAACCTCTACATCTATGATATCATGATGATAACATATCTAAGAACCATATCCTCAAGGCTCGCTCCATTAGGCTTCCATGAATGCTACTTACCATATGTTGTCATCAATGACAAACATACAATCAGCAATCTGGCTTGCTGGCAAATCTCCAACAGCTCCCACTTATACCTTCGAGATTGGTTAAATCTCCAACACACAACATGATCCAAAGGATCATCTAGATCATCTACCTATAGATCATGTTATCATACCTCCTACTCAAGATTTTTCCAAAGGATAAGAGTCTCCTACTAATAATCCTCCTAAAGTTCTCCCTTAGAATACCAATTGGAACCTTGGTTGATCATGACATAGGATTATGATGGTCCCTTTAGAGTGATTTCATCACCAAACAGAGGAATTAAAATGAGATCTTAATCTTCATTTCAGGACTAGATTGAGATAGTTAGGTTAGAAGAACTCCTCTTGTAACTTCTCTAACAATCCTTCAACAAGTCACGCTCAAGAAAACTCTAGGGAAGATAAAGTTTTCAACCTATCTTTGATAGCCATGCACAATGATGATGATACTAGACTCTTTTCTCTTGAGCCTGTTGATTATTTACCTCTTGTTTACCTTGAGCTAATTGAATGGAATACTTCTAAGCCCATAAACTTATTATCCTTCTCTAATGACCATGACCTTTCATGTTATCTCCACATTGTTGAACTTCTTCCCTCTTCCACCAGTGAAATGAGTGGTAGTATGTTAGTGGAAGATATCAAGTATCTTAGTCACAAAAACAAAAGTAAAAAGATTAAGAGATTTGATGGTGAAAACTACTATGTGGAAATATCAAATCCAAAAATAGTAAAAATAAAAGACATATCCAATTATTAAAACCTCTCTAAGGTGCTTATGGATGAGATACTTGATATTCTCCCTAAAAATTTTTAGGAATGATCATGAGTGCTTATAGAGCCTACACATCAAGTGAACTTGGGTACATCAAAGAATCCAAAAATCATACATCTCACACAATCTTTGTCTGAAGATGAAAGACAATAATTTATTCAATTCTTTAAAGAAAAGAAGATCAATTTTGCATGGTCTTATTTTAGTATGCCCACATTGGATACAAATCTCAGTATGCACCACTTTTCTATTGTACTTTTCATAAAACTAGTGAAACAAAAGCTGATAAAAATGCATCCTCACATAGCACTATTGGTCAAGGTAGATCTTGAGAAGTTACTCAAGGCTACATTTATATGAGTCATAGACTATGTTGATTAGATCTCCAGCATTGTACCTATCTCAAATGCTAACAAATCAATACACATGCATAGACTTCAAGGATATGAATAAATCTTGTCCTAGAGATAACTTCCCACTACCAAACATAGACATGATTGTGGACCTTACTGTTGGATTCCAACATACTCCTTGATGGATGGATTCTCTAGATATAATCAAATACACATCGCTCATGAAGATCAGGAAAAGATAGCATTTCCTTGCGCATGGGGAAATTTCTACTAGAACATCATGCCTTTTAGCATAAAAAATGTTGGTGCAACATATCAACAAGAAATGACAACCATCTATCATGATATGATGCACAAAAACATGGAAGATTATGTGGATGAAACATTAGCTAAATCTACTACTAGAGATGTACACCTTGTTGATTAGGATAGGATCTTCACAAGAATGGAACAATTCAAGTTACGACTTAATCCAAAGAAGTGTTCTTTTGGGGTTACTTGCAACAAACTTCTTGAGTATATTGTCTTGGCATGTGGAATTAAGGTAGATCCAACTAAGATCTAAGTAATAATGCAGATGCAACCTGTTAATATTATTTAGATCAATAGAGAGGGGGGGTGAATCAGTTGTTCTTAGGTCCAGATGTACCAATTTAACTTTTAAACACTTCAACAATCTCAAATCTAATCACCAACATAACTCGGTCTCTAAAGAATATATACCAGAAACATATAACATGCATTCCATTATCCAAAAGTATTTATCTTGCAGAATATAGAAACATACACATCAAAACATTCACACAAGTATAACACTAGGATTTATAGTGGAAACCCAATTTAGGAAAAACAACTTTGTAACATGTTACTGATATTTTTACTCTTTTGAAATGAGCTCTGTGAAAAGCCAACCTTGTTAAACGTTTACAAACACACTACTAGGTGTGACCCTGTTAAAGGATTTAAACACTCTGTCAAAAGTCACCTGGTTAAAGGATTTAAGTACATTCAATTAGAATGCCACCTTGATTAAAGGATTTAAACAATGACTATTAGGTCAGCCTCGATTAAAGGATTTAGACTAATACAGTGGTTAGAAAGCAGTAGTAGTTTCTGATCTAAAAAACATACAACTCACTTTGCAAATAACAGATCCAATTCACACATATATGTCAATTTACTGACTAAGTTCCATTTCCATCTCCATCTCTAATCTTCTCATTATATTCTTCAAGCAATCACAACTCTAATCAATTCCTTCACCTTTAGCCTTCTTCTTATACTTATCAACCAATAACATCAACAACTCCAGCATACTCTATATCCTCACACTTAGGTTTTCCTTTATACCTCTCTAGTCATGTAGATCCATCTTTTTCCACTTAATCTCCTCTGTAGATTTTAGGTTAGGTCAGATTCCTCAAAGCCTTCCAACATTTAAGTTCTTCATCCTTCCTTCTAGATACATCTTCAATCTCCTCATTGAATCCATAAAAAAATGATTTACCATGTATTAAATTCTCCATACAATCAATTAATAAAGTCAACATGATTTACATAACCCAAGAATTCAATTATGTCATCTAGAAATTTGAATTCTTTCTCCAAATGTAAATTATTGACACTCGGCCAATACTATGTTCATCTCCTCGGCCATCATTGCATAACTTGGTCATCTCTACAAACTGTCTTCCTCAACTAACACTGTCTTGCATGACAATTCCATGTCACCTGACATAAACTGATGTTCGATCAACACTAAATTTACTTGGCATATACTAGCACTTAGTCGACACTAACATCACTTAGCTTAAACTATATTTCTTCACTTTTGCTCGGTTAAGCCTACTTCTTTAGTCTTTCTTCTTACTTAGATAAACAATACATTATCTTATCAATGTGCCAAATAATCAAGTACTCATTAAAGTATCAAATAACTCAACCTTTCCCTAGGTTCTATTGTTATCTCCCTTGCCCTAATCCTTTTCATCAATCAATAGATATAGTACTTTCATATATAGCAATTGTCTTACCAATTAAGGTTTGACATCAATGACAATACAACAATTGCTTCAATTGCAGTTTCCAAAAATCTCCCTCTTTGGCATTGATGGCAACACTACATGAGAAAAAACACATGATTTACCAACTAATCCAAAACTTTTTCATTGCATCAGAAATATTTATAATATCCTTATCTTCATTCTGATTCACAATAACTTAGTCTTGCTTGATTGTTCACACAGTTACTCCCTCTGAATCTTTTTTATCTCTCTCTCCCTAATTCTATGAATCTCTGAATCTTGGAACATATACCTCAGTGTTCTCTATATCTATGTTTCCATCTAAATCTCTCCCTCTTTGATAATAATTCCAAAGTAGTATCTATAACTTACATCTTTCATATGTAGATGTCATCTTGTTAGTTCAGTATTAGTATTTCTCCCTCTGTCATCTTGCTTATGACTAATTATCAGCTTTGTTGTTCTTTTCATAACTCTAGGCAGCTCCTAAAGTGTGACCTTTCCTGCATCAATTTTTTAGATACTCTGTGCAGCACATTTGATGCAGTGCTCCTAGTTGACTAGGCAACCTCAATTAGGGGAAGCACCCCTAATTTACCTCTAATATATTCATGAGCATCCTTAGGTAAAGCTTTTGTGAATATTTTTTCTAGTTGTTCTTTTGTATTCACATATTCCATTCTCACTTCTTTATCTTGTACCAATTCCCTCAAGTAATGATACTTGATAGCAATATGTTTGGTCTTTGTGTGCATCACTGGATTCTTTGATATGTTGATAGCACTTGTGTTATCATAGAATATAACAACCGGTTTAGTGATCTCCTCTTTCATACCTTTCAACAATTGCTTGATCCATACCAGATTTGAACAGTTTACTACAACTAATACATACTCAGCTTTTATTGTAGATTGGGAAATGCAATTTTGTTTCTTGCTTGTCCAAGAGACTAATCTTTGTACTAGAAATAAATCTCCACCACTTGTACTTTTCATGTCATCAACATTTCCTACAAAATTTGCATCAGTGTAGACTCTCAGTTCAAATTTCTCATTCTTCTTGTAGTACAATCCATACTCTTATGTCCCTTGCAAATATATCAAGATTCTCTTTACAGCCATCATATGATTTTCCTTAGGATTGGCAGAGAATCTTTCCACAATCCCAACTGCTAGGGCTATATCTGGTCTGTTGTGGACAACATATTGTAGCTTTCCAATCATGGATCTATATAGGGTCTAATTCACTTTAGTAGTATCATCAATTTTAGATAGTTTATGTCCAGTAGCCATAGGAGTCCTTATTGGTCTTGAATCCTCCATTCCAAAAGCTTTCAGTATCTTTTTGACATATTTACATTGTGTGATAAAGATACCTTTCTCCATCTGATAGACTTGCAAACCAACAAATCATTTTATCTCACCAAACATAGACATCTCAAACTCATTTTTCATCTCATTTGAAAACTTCTGACATAGGGCATCTTGTCCTCCAAATATGATATCATCTACAAAAATTTTAGCTAGTAAAATCCCTTTACCTTCTTCAGCTTTCATGTATAGATTGATGTTGTCATTTGTCCTTATAAATCCAATCTTTATCAAATAATTGTGCAGCCTCTCATACCATGCTCTGGAGGCTTGCTTTAATCCATATATCACCTTGTTCAATTTGCAAACCATATTTTTCTTGTTTGGATCAACAAATCCTTCAGGTTCTTCAATGTATACTTCTTCTAATATGCCATCAAAAAATGCAGACTTAACGTCCATCTGGTATACTTTGAAGTCTTTATAAGCATCATATGCAAGTAGAGTTCTCACTCCTTCTAATCTTGCTACAGGTGAAAATGTTTCCCCATTGTCTATTCCTTCTTCTTGTGCATAACTCTTGCATACCAGTCTTGCCTTGTTCCTGTTAGGAATAGTCCCAAGAGATAACTGAGAGGGGGGGAGTGAATCAGTTATCTAAAAGTTTTAATTCTTTATCCAATTAAGTATACTTAAACATAAAGCATAAACACAATGAAAGAAAACATGAATATAACACCAATATTTTGGTTACAAGGAAACCCAAATAGGTAAAAACCCTGGTGGGACTTGATACCCACTAATATTCTATACTAGTGTATAATGATCCTTACTAGAAGATCCTTTACCCTGTTAGGAGTAGCTTTACAATATATGAAGTACACTAGACCTAGTTAAGGGTCAAACCCTATTAGGAGTCTTTTACAATTGTCCCTATTAGGGGAGAGGACACACTATCTGAGAGCTCATTGCTCAAAGGGGCGAAGGCTACAACCTTCTGTATAATAGATACACAATATATCTAGATCTTGGTGAACTATGCTTTGACTTGTCATCTAGATTAGTTCCAATGAATAGCACAAATACTCTACTTGGTCACATAGACCTTCTTTTGATGGTTCTACAACTCGCATACTCTGCTTTGCTCTACTTAATCAACCATGAACCACACTTCAGCAATCACAAATGACTGCCTATAAATATCTTTCCTCTAAATGACATAATCAAGTTGGCCTACTAGAACCACCTTGAAATCATATTAGAGAAACCATAACAAACTCCAACAAACATTTTGTCAGCTCTACTATGCATGCAACACATTCTAGGACCTGTCCAAATAAGATAAGTGTAGACGTACGCTACACACTATCGGCTCTATCAAAAAAATTATATCTTCCTCCACAAGATGAATTAACTCATGCACTCTTAACCAAACATCAATAACTCATCTCTAAGCTTAACTCAAAGGGTGCATACCCTAGAGATAGGTGCAACTCAAGAACTAATAAAATCTTTGTCAGCTTTGCTGAACAAACATAGGAAACTGCTACTGGTGAATAGCAACTATATAACTTTACTTGCATTCATCATCAGACCATGCGTCCATGAACTTAACATCACTAACATGTCTTCAACATATATCCAAGTGCACAAGGCTCCATGATAACTGTACAGATAGCCATACACAAAATACTGCATGTTACTCTGTCAAGAACACTGCTGACACAAGCTACTATATAACTATCTGTACTAACAGTTAACCTTTGTGCCCATGATATCATGTCCATGCATCATATACTAAAATCTTACTACATAAGACTTCTACGCATGCTACTTTCTATATGTTATCATCAATGACAAACATATAGTCAGTACTGGCCTATTGGCAAATCTCCAACAATCTCCCCCTTTGGCATTGATGGCAACATGTGGAATGAAAAACCACAACCAACCCAAATGAACATTTCTTTTATAACATTCTCCATTTCCTCTTCAAAACTCCCCTAAAGATGAATCCTTCATCTGCTACAATATTTTCCAACATTCTCCATTTCCTCAATGGAACTACTGTCACAACTGAGTACTACTCCCCCTAGGTATATTATTCCTTCTATTTTTCATGACTCTGTATACTACTCCCTCTTTGACATCAATGGCAAAGGGTTCCATTTCTTTTAAGCACTGGTACTACTCCTAAGGTAGAGTAGTCAACCTTCCATTAGTCCCTAAGGACTGACGCCTTTCCTTCTTTCTTTTAAGTAGAATAACAGAAGGGAATTACTCCCAACTTCTCCCTGAGATACTCAAAAGTATCCTTAGGCAAGGGCTTTGTGAATATGTCTACCAACTGATCTTTAGTACTCACATAATCTAGCTTGACTTCTTTCTCTACCACTTTCTCTCTTAGGAAGTGATACTTGATCTCAATGTGTTTAGTCTTTGCATGCATCATAGGGTTCTTCAACATATTGATAGTGCTAGTGTTATAATAGTGAATAACAATAGGATAGTCAATCTAAATTCCAAAATCTTTTATCATCTATTTGATCCACATAATTTTAGAACAATTCAATGCTTCCACAACATACTCCACTTCTGTTGTTGACTGAAAAATACAATTTTGTTTCTTGCTTGTCCAGGTGACAAGTCTATCACCAAGAAACACTACTCCACCTAATGTACTCTTCCTGTCATCAACACATCCTACCCAATCTGCATCAGTGTACACATGAAACTCAACATTTTCTAAATTAGGATACCATAGACCATAGTCTATAGTGCCTTGTAAGTATCTGAATATCCTCTTTACTACCATGAGGTGACTTTGCTTAGGCTCTGCTACAAATCTTCCAACTATACCAACTACATTGGAAATATCAGGTCTAGTCTGAGTAAGATAAATCAGTTTGCCAATCATAGACTTATACAATGTTATATCAATTGCTCATGAGTCATCATCTTTTGTAAGCTTGCATCTAGTAATCATAGGTGTCCCTATTGGCTTGCAATCATCCATCTTGAATTTATTTAATATTTCTTTCATGTACTTGGACTGATTAATGAATATACCTTTCTCTATCTATTGTACATTCCATCCTAAAAAGTGCTTGATAGGACCAATCATACTCATCTCAAATTCATTCTGCATCTCCTTAGCAAATTCAGCACTAAGATTTTCATTACCTCCAAAGATAATGTCATCAACAAATATAGCTACAAGTAACAAACCTTTAGATGTCTCTCTAATGAATAGATTACAATTTGTTGCTCCTTTCTTGAATCCAATCTTTGTTAAGTATCCATCTAGTCTCGCATACCATGCTCTAGGGGCTTGCTTAAGTCCATAGAGGGCCTATTGATACTGAGAATTTCAACTCCTAGAAAAACAAGACAACAAGAAATATCAATGATGTTATGTGCGGAACACCAGGCATTATCAAATAAAGTTGTATGGGAGATATTTTGAAAAATTATTGGATAGTTTATTATGCACACTTTAGGGTTAGTTGTGTGATTAGTTCCTGTAAAAGGGCATGTCCTTTCATAGGAGACTATTAAGATTGATATTTATAATCAGTCAATTGAAAACATAGGAGGACATTCTATCACGACATACAAATTAAAATTACATTCTGAAATATTGGAGAACCTGGCTAATGCTTTTGCTCTGGAATTGGAAGAAAATTATTGGATCAGCTTATGTAGATCAAATGGTTTTTGAAGTTTAATTGCAAAGTTCACTAGTAACATCTGTTCCTCTATGTTATTTTGGGTTTAATGCTTTGGATAAAGTATATTTGCTTTCTTAGAGATTATTATATTACAATTGTAAATAGGACTTGTAGAGCTATGTCAAATTAGTTTTCCATTGTGTATGGCTAAGCATGCCTTTTGAATAACATAGAATTCAATTGGTCTGTCCTCTGGAAATTAAAGTTTTTTTGAATAGTTGTCTTCCTATTTTTGTTGTTAATTGATCAATCTCTAAAGTGATAGATCTATTTGAATCTATCTCCAAAGTTATACTTTTAATTCAAGATATCATTTTGTCATTAATAGATAAAACTAAATAAACTTTGATAGTAATCCTCAATTAAAGTAATCACACATAATTTTTATTTATGATCAGGAGTAGGCACTGGTCTTTATTTTAAGTATAGTTAATTTTTATTATCCTTTTATCATAGCAATTCTTTAGATTATTCTGTTTATTCATTTAGGAAAACTCATTAATTTTAGGTTTACCAACCTTGGTTTGATTGAACCAAAATTGCAAAGGCACTGATTGTGCCTATTAGTTGGCCTCAAAATGACTAGCATTTTTGAGCCCCAACAAATTGGCGACTCTTCTAGGGACAACCTATCAGTGAATGTCAGTTTCAGAATCTCTGGTTAAGTTGTAAAGACTCTACTAGGAGAAAGATTTAGAACAAATACTATTTCCTCACAGGAAGTGAGGTGGTGACTCTTAGATTAAACATCAAACAAAGCTTATGTTAGGGAGAAGATCCTTGAAAAATAATTCATTTTCTGAATTGAAACCAAAAAGGAGGAATAAGAAATCAAAGAAAAAAAATTTGTATGTATCTCCGGAGAAGCAGCCTGACAAGGATGATCAGGAGCTTTCCTGTGAACAGTTTCTCGATTCTAACCATCAGAGCAATGAAGTGATAAAGGTTTTCATCCTCTCCTCCAAAGTGATCATGGGATTCATGATTCTCATGAAGATCAAAATTAGGAAAGGGTTCAGAGAGAAGAAAAGATTAATAAGTGGATGGATGTATTTCATCAGATGGCTGAACCAGAAGAGGAAATGGCTGTGGCCCTTGAGAGACAACCAAAAGAAATATTGAGGAAAATGGGAGTAACAAGAGATAAGATCTGATCACCTAGAGCGATGATGGCTTTTAGGGCTGAAAGAGGTGAAGTTTACACTCCTCATAGAAAGAATAGTGGGCATACTATTCAAAATGATTCTACCAATCCTGTGTTCAAAACTAACAAAGGAGGAACTACATGGGACGATAGTGAAT
This sequence comes from Chamaecyparis obtusa, assembly GCA_027943335.1. Classification (NCBI taxonomy): domain Eukaryota; kingdom Viridiplantae; phylum Streptophyta; class Pinopsida; order Cupressales; family Cupressaceae; genus Chamaecyparis; species Chamaecyparis obtusa. Next base: position 917,193 of record BSBK01003915.1, on the reverse strand, counting down.
GGTTCAATACTTTTTATAATCCACTGTGTGACCTAAATAATAGGTTGAAAGATATTAATGACCCCTGTGATGTTCATAATAGTATAGAAAGGATAAGAAGAAATAATGATGATCATAAAAGTGATCAGGATAGTGAATGAAATCAGAGACAATTGGTGCCTAATAGCAATACCTACAGCTTATTTAATGGCGAACATAATCACCCCCAGTATGGTGAAGATTCATAGTATTGGGGAAAAGATAATGATTATCTTGGTCATAATGTTAATAATTCTGGGCAAAATCATTATGAGAGACATTACGATAATATGCAACGAGATAAAAATCTAAATGAAGAAATGGAGAATCAATATTATAAGGAAGATGGGCAAAGTGATAATGGTTTTTATTCCCCTTTGAATAGGAAATTATTCAACCCGCATTTAATTGACGGAGAAAATAATAAAAGGGATGATACCCGTCAGCCTAATAATAGTCAAAGTCATCTGAGAAATGATTAGTGTTACCATGAAGACTTTTACAAGTAGGATTTAATGCACTACGATAAGCATGATAAGTGTGAAAGTAGTGTGGTTCAAAACCTAACACAACAAGCTAACTGCCGGCAAAATAATATGTGTATACTTGTGTAGAGATAAGCATATATGTTAGGTTTGCAGAATAAAGATGTGCAAGCCAGTAACATGCAAAGTGATATGTTTCAACCAAAATATGAAATGAAACCTACTCGTGCATATCAAAATAATTATGATATTAATTATCCAAATGCATATATGCAAGGTGTATATAATAAATGCTCGCAGCAAAACAATAGTTCACATCAACAATGAGATGAATGTGAGGGTGAGAAATTTACTACACTAACACATCATAATGTGCAACTCACACAGCAGGCGAGGCAGAACTAGCATTGTGTTCAATGCAATGCCAAAGATGGCAAGTTGTATGACTGAGCACATAATAACTTGCCAAGCAATATACATGTCTAGCCACCTAACAAATGTTATCCACATCCGTAGTTGCCAAAACTTGTGCAGAATGAATACATGACTAAAATGTTTCAAAGCGAGCAATGCAAGAATAAGGATGAGGTATACCCTTTACCCGAATAGCTGACGCAAGGAGAAGGTTACAATGATAAACAAAATGATAATTTATGTCCTCCAAACCAGCCACCACGTGAGTAGCTGAATAGGTTTGAGTTTGCGCAAATAGCGGGAGATATACATGAAAATAAATATAATGATAATATTTTTAAATGGAAAAATGATGGTAACATACCTGTGCAGCCTAAAGATTATATAAAAATATATAAACAAAGCCAAATCCAGCTCGAGTATGATGGATTAGGTACACGAAATAACCAACAATGCAATATAGGTCACACCTAGCATGGTAGTGTTCCATGTGGGCAAGTGCATACTCCCAAGTTTGCATAGGAATGATATCTTAAAAACAATAGTAATTCTTGTGAACCGCAAGAATATAGTCACCAGCCTGCGCAAGTATCAAGATAGTCAAGAATATAAACAAATGCAGTGTATGAATTATTTTAATGAGCAAGCTGCAGAAAATGTGCGTGAGCATGTCAAGATAACCCACCAACTTGCGCAAAATATAAATAAACACTGCAGTTTTGGAAATGAAATACCAGATGTTCATCACATGCGGCTAAAGGAAGAAACAAAGGGTGGTAAAACATTCAGCATGCATAAACAGCAGTTTAATCATGAACAATGGCAAGCAAATGATATATTAAAAAATAATAGTTTTCCTCAACAGCGTGATGTTTTAAAACCTGCGCAAAAAGGGGATGAACAATGTGGTATTAATTTTTATGAACAACAATATATTAAACCCACGCATCAAAATATGGAATCTACACAGCATGGTGAGTATGAAAAGTACATACAAGGTAAGAAAGGTGAGTATGGTAAAAACAATAATGAATTACATTATTACAAGCATCCTGGGCAAAAGAAAGATAATTATTGTGGAGGAAGGAGTCACACAAATAACTCCAAATTTGTGCACAATGGAAAGGAATATCCTTATGTACATATTACGCATGAAAATAATGGAAATCATTTAAACTATAAAAATGACCAATCCCACCATGGTTTGGAAGGGCATGGACGCACGCTATGTTATGAGGATGGCAGGCATGAGGAACAAAATGATATGCAACTTAACCAGGATAATAGTGTTCATAATCGGCATATAAACATTCGAAATAGAGCTAGAAAGATGTATTGCCAAGGATATGAATTGTATTCTAAAATTGACCGCCAACAGTATGATTTTCATAAAAATAAAACACAGTCTAATGAGGGATGTGCATTGGGAAATAATATTATGAATCACAACATAAATTGTGAATTGTAGGAAATGATTCCTACACGCCCCCCAGTCTACGGTTTGTATGATAAAAATATTCACAATGAAAGATATAATGGAAAATTTGATGGGTTGCTGAATACACGTAATGTGTATCATGAAGACAAGTTAAAAAATATGCATCGTGAGCAGTTTCATAATCCCAAAATTGCATAGAAGGAAGGTAATATTAATATAGATCAAAGTGATAATGCTCAAGGAAAACTAAGCATTTGCCAAAATAGTGGTATTTATAATCATAATCAAAATGATAATGTGTATTATCATCAGCAAATGCACCAGCCTGGACATTTGTTTGAGTGGCCATATGTGAAAGAAAATGATGAATATAGTAAAAATAATTATCGTGATAATAATATTTACGATAATTTTGGAAATATGAAAGAAAATGTTTATCCTCAACAAAGTAACTATTTTGGAAGTATTGATGCTGAAAGAAATGAAATACATAACTGATATATTGAAGGAGAAAATCAATATAATCATGGACACAACACCAGACAATATGCATATCCAGGGAACCATGCATAGAGTCATGGTAGGGCACAAATTTTAAACCCTCCTGTTGATAATATAAGCAGAGCTTACACATAGGGACAGGGGCAAACTTATTATGGTAATCCTCATTTGGGAAGAGATCAGACACAGCAATATCATGTGCTGCAAATTCAAAATTTAATACATCCAAATAGCTATGGTGATGTAGGAGCATCCTGGCTGTAAGAGCAATCATGCATCACCCAAAAATATTTCTATTTTTGTATTTAATAAGGACTATCTTGTGTAGAGCTGCTATTTATGGAAACTTGCTATTTTTAGTAAGTTGGTCTTACGATCTCAAAATGTTATGATTTTACATGTAGAGGTTCATCTCAGTCATATTAGCCTGCCGGTAAAGTTTCATGGCTAGATCAAGTCTAGTTTTGAAGATATTGAAGATTTTCGGTATTGGCAATAGGGTACAGAAACTTTGAACTCAGTTTTGAAGGCTTTAGAGGCCCCAGATGAGGTTGAAAATTTGGGTGACAGGCGCTTGCATAAGTCAAGCTTGTAGAGCGCTTCATGGCATTTCTGAAATGGGGTTATAATAGTCAATCGGGTTAACTAGTGATGACTTATGGTCTCCAAAAGTCAGGTCACCTGAAATGGTGAAAAATAATTTTCCTTCAAAATTTCTATTTGGGTTTCAAAAGTTATTTTGAGCTGACTTTGATGTAATAAATTGAAAAATAAAATAATTATAATTTTGGTTGGCCCTAAGGGCTAAATTTTTGGAACCTTCTTAGGCGGTGGAAAATACCTATATAAAGAAGGCCCGTAGTGTTGTCTAGGATAGTTCTGGTAGTAGATCTGAGTATTGATTCGAGGCTTTGTCCCACTAAATATTGTAAGGGAATGCCCATGTGGCTTTGCATATTGTAATTCTAAAAGTTTGTAATTCCACATTTGTGGAGATAATAAGAAGCCAATTTTTTGTTCTTGCATATTGTTGTTGTTTCTCTATTTCTGTTATGTGTTTGTGGTATTAAGGGGAGCACCCTTCATCAAGTGGTATTAGAGGAGGAGTTCCTGAGTGTGTAAATAGATCATTGACTATGAGGTAGTTTGCACCAGGACCATGGTTAGGGTTTCAGTACGTAGTGCAAAAATGCCTCCACGAAGGGAACGTGGCGAAAGAGCTGGTGTTGTAACACCTGAGGTTAGGGCACTGCAGAGACAAGAGTGAGCATTGCAAAAGGAGATTCACAGAGGAATGAATCTTAATGTCAGAGATGAAAGCAAGGATGAAGCTGAAGAAGAAGATCAAGAAGGAGAAGTTGAAGTTATGAACCAGGAGGAAGAAAGACTTTTTCAGGCCATTTCCAAGATCGGAAAAAGACCTAAGATCGAGATTCTGACATTTTCTAGAAATCTTAACCCAGAAGAATTGATCGACTGGATCAATGAATGTGAAGAATATTTTGAGTATGAAGATATTGAGGATCCTGATAGGATCAAATTCGCGAAGGCTAGATTGAAAGGTCATGCAAAGATCTGGTGGCAAGAGATTCAATTGGAGCGAAATAGAAGAGGGAAAGATAAAATCACAAGATGGGATCGGATGGAGGATAAATTAAAGAAACAGTTCATCCCTATTGATTATGAGCTTGACCTACTAAAGAAAATGCAAAGTTTGAAGCAAGTGGGATGATCTGTTCAGGAGTATACAGAGGAGTTCTATCAAATCCTCATCAGAACAGGCCATGCGGAAGCTGATAAGGAGAAAGTTTTCCATTACCTTAATGGGTTGAGGCCAAGCATTCAAGAGGAGTTGAATCTGGTTCGAATGAACAGTATTGAAGAGGCATACTAGTTTTCCCTAAAAGTAGAGGAAAAGCTGAACAAGAAGTTTGAGAGCAGACAAAATGGAAGAGGTCACGGTGGACGATCTGGTGGACAGTCATATGGAGGTTGAAATGAAGATCCGAAAAAGAAGGATGAGGCCAGTAGTAGTCAAAATTAGAGAGGAAACAATTCCAATCATTTCCAAGATCAGAACAATAGAGATCAGAGAGGAAGAGGAAGAGGACAAGGATCTAGAAGAGGAGGCTTTTGTGGAACATGTTTTCATTGTGGAGAAGAAGGTCATAGGTCATTTGAATGTCCTCAACGCCAAGGAAGGACAGATAGGAGAAATGAAGGCCAGGCCAGAGTTGTACATGTAGATCAAGATGCCAGATCATCATATTCTGAAGATGCTGAAAGAGGAGAAATGTTGATTAACAAAAGAGTCCTACTGAGTGGTGAGAATGAACCTGAACAAAGGAGGAGCTTGTTTCACACCAGGTGCAAGTGTGAGGGTAAGTTTTGTGATGTGATTATTGATAGTGGAAGCACTGACAATTTGGTGTTAGAAGAGATGGTGACAAAGCTGAAGCTCAAGAGACAAAATCACCCACATCCATATCGGATTGCCTGGGTAAAGGATGACCACAAGGTCATGGTCAGTGAACAGTGCCTGGTAAAGTTCAAGATCGGCAGGTACCAAGATGAGGTACTATGTGATATCATATCTATGGATGCATGTCATATGTTGTTGGGTAGACCATGGCAGTTTGACAGATGTGTTGTACATGATGGTCATGTGAATACCTATTCCCTCACAAAGGATGGAGTGCGACATAAGCTAAAGCCATTCAAGGAGACTGAAGAAAAGGTATGTGGTAATGCAAGAATAACTTTTGTTGATGGAAGAAAATTCCTAGATGGTATGAGGCATGAGCATGTGTGTTTTACTTTAATTCCAAAAGCTAGTAAGGAGGAAGTAGAAGATGTTCCTGTAGAAGTTGCAAATTTGTTGGATGAGTTTCAGGATATTGTATCTGATAATGTGCCTAATGGATTATCACCAATCAGGAAGATTAGTCATTAGATGGACTTGATCCCAGGAGCGAGTTTTCCAAATAAGGTAGCACACAGAATGACACTTGCAAAAAGTGAGGAATTGAACAGACAAGTACATGAGTTGTTGCAGAAAGGATTGATTTGTGAGAGTCTGAGTCCTTGTGCTGTACCAATAGTATTAGCGCCAAAGAAGAATGGAGAGTGGAGGATGTGTACAGTGTCATGCCCAACAAAAATAGTCTAAAAACACACCAATTTTTTTTTAGGAGTAAATAAGTCCAAGATAAAGATGCGGATAACAAGTGTACAAGACAAGGAAACCTAAAAGAGTTAGGAGAACAAACTCTCTACAAAATTTGGTTCCTAGAGGTAACTAGCAGATTAAGTTACGTTTAATTTTGAAAGCATTAGCCTATATGGTTCATCCCTAAATGCAACATTAATAGACAACATATAATACCAATTTTAATGTTGATTTGCACTAGTTATTATTAGGTCTAATAAACACTAATGTCGTTATATTGGTATGCATATAGTATTATGTGGCACTAATTAAATTAGATACCATATAATACATTAATTTAGTATACAAAATATTTAATTGAAACTCTAATTAGTGATTATCCTATATTCACATAAGATTATTCACTAATAATTAATTTACTTAAATTGTATTTGTGTTAATTAACTCAATTATTAAATATTATTCAATAATTAATATTGACAATAAAATATTAAATGTGATACAATAAATTATATTAATTCAATTAACAATGCATTTGAAAAGGGTTATTTATCTCAATTAATTAGAGTTCCCATTATTTATTAATCATGTTTTACATTTCAAAATAAAATCATAAATTAACTCACTAAAAGGCATCCTAACTATCTCCTAGATTACCTAGCTAAACTCCTAACTAAACACCTAATCATTCCTAAGCTACACCTCCTACTACTCCTATTCCCTAGACATCCTAAGCACCCTATCCTCCTCCTTGTCTCACGTGCCCCAAGGGAGATGTCTCCATCCCAACAAGGACAAGGGGGTGCCATAATATGAAGGGAGATTAAATCTACAAAAAGTGGAAGTTATAAATATAAAGGAGGATTGAAAATGACCCACATACATGCCTTTGCAAAAATTTAATGCAACCAAACACCTGCGCCTAGCAAGAAGAGGTAGAGGGGACAAGGGTGAAGTGACATGGTGGAGGCATGGGGGTTTGGGCCCCACTTCACTCCTCTACCATATGCAAAAGAAAACCCACGTAGGTTTAGAAGGATGCTAAGAAAAAGTCAAAAAAAAAAAAACTTAATTTAAACTATGACATAGTCTATTTAATGCATATAAAGAAAGTGCAAGATATGTTTTATTAAATGATAGGTAAGGTCACCCATGCACTGCGCCCTTTAAGGGAGTTATAAAGGTGGTGATTGAATTTTAATATTTTTTTAATTAGAAAATTCAAAAAGGTATAGGATATTATTAAAATATTGTCTGTGGTATGGATTTGTATGGGAATTTCTTTCCCATACAAAATCCAGAGACCTGTAGATCTACATTTTGCATTTGTATGTGAATTTTTTTTTTTGTTTTCTCTTCTCACTACTACATAGTTTGTATTTTTCTTATTTGGTTTAAATACATTATACATGATAGAATTGCTATATCAATATATCTATTTGAAGTTTTATAGTTTTCTAAGGTAATGAATATAATGATCCAAATTAATCAAAATACACAATGAAATTGATTTCTTCTAACATTTAAACAATATCAAGCTATCATTTAGAAATTTGCAAGAATAAAAGGATGATAAATAGAGATTGATTTATTATTTGAATTCAATACATTTACAAACAATGATCCTAATACAAGATTAATATCTTTTTGAGAACTCTTCTTTCATTTCCATAGTCTTCTCATTTCCAATATAATGTAAATGCCATTTAGCAATAAAGGAAATCTATTCTACCCTTTCATAAGTTAATAATCCCAATATCATGAAATGAAATAAACTTCTTCTTCTTTTTTCACAATAACAAAGTGTTCATTAACAAGAGTAAGTTGATAACCTTCAACAAATTGATAATGAAAGAAATCTTAAACACAATTTCAACTCTTTCAAGCTCATCAAAACCTATAATGAACCAAAATAATGCTAATAACATATTGTATCAACTTGATCAAAATACTTTTTATTCAAGAACATGATTCTACATTTACAACAAAAATCTCCCAACAAGATGATCATACTTCATTCAAAACTTGAATCCATAACACAATTATACAACTCAAGATGGGAGTGTCAACTCCTACTACAAAACAATTACATTGAGCCAATGGATATCACATGATATCCTTACAAAAGCTTAAACACAATACAAATGATACTTCATCACTAAGATGATTTCTTCACTTTTCCACAAGAGCAATGCTTCAACAAAAAAGTCTTCAAGGCTTCCAATTCCTGCAATAAACCAAATGCATAGGCCAAGGAGTGCTCACCTCCCAACCTAGGCTTCTAAGAAGCCACCCCCGAGCTTGGGGAAACAACATAAAGACAGGGGTAACAATCAAGCAATTCACAACACTACAACATGAATGACAAACACAAGAAATTTCCCTTCCAAGGATTTTTACAAAGAGTCACAACAAGACTCAAGTAGGGTGAAGGTGGAACCAAATCAAGAGGAGAATCTCATCTCTTTGATGATAACAAGCCATCACTTGGCTTACTCATAAAAAAAAAATCACTCTTTCACAAACACATTCTTCTCATACACCTTATGACCCCCAATTTACAAAATGAAACTAGAGATGGCTACATGGAGCCCATACATCCATGTTGCATCTCTCTCATTTCCAAGGAGAGAATCTACACTCAAGATTGTCCCAACAAATTCCCTTCACCCTCAAGGCTACTCTTCCCTCCCAAGGGTGAGTTTGGCCTTGATAACTCCCTCAATGAAATCACTACAACACATAAAAGAGAACAAATCTACAAGAACATCAATAAAATCTACACATTATCAAAAACATGAATCATGCTCAACATTGAGCTCATGATTCTCTTACTTCTACAAGAAAAAAAATTTACTCAACACAAGAACATGATACTACAACAACAATAACATCAAAACCTCCATTAACACAACAACACTATGCTCACACATACAATGGATAAGGAAAGACAAGTCTTGCATACAAGAACTAGCTTACAAGAGAGCATTTTCCTCTCAACATGATAACAAAACAAGAAAAGTAAGAATGAAATTTTCACCAACCTAGAGTCCAATGCTTAAGGAAGATAGTTGTAGAAGATCAATCCACTATCCAAGGTTCTCCAAAACTAGCTGAGTCTCCAAAATTGGAGAGTGGGTGTCAACCCATTACCTTCCCCAAAACCCCTACTAAAAGGGATTCTACACCAAACCCTCATTAATGGGGTATGGCTCAAGGAGTTCTTCCATCTCTCCTTATCTCCCCTCATAAATGAGGTGGAGACCAAGAATGTGAAAGAGGTATGGGTTTGACCTCCTTGCCATCCTTTCATTTTCGGATTTCTCTTTGAGGGGTACTTTTCAAGGTCCATAAATGAGTTATGGGCCTAATTTTGACTAAATTTAAACTTCCATACCATGGTACAACTATTAGGGTGGCTAAAAGGGTCCCTAATAACATCCTAAGGGCTCATTAACCCCCCCTAAACTACACTAGAAATCTAATTTCGGGTTCAAACATGATAAGTCTTCTCAAAACTTTCTAATCAAGGTTTTACAAGGAAAACCTTAAAGTTGGTACCACCTAAGAGAGATGACATCAAAACACAAGTGGACATGTCATGGCCTTAAGCACATACATGTGTCAAGTGACACAAACATAAAAAAAAAAAAGACACTTCACGAGCCATGTGGCATATCCACTTCAGCATCCCTAACATAAATAACAAATACAATTACAATAAATCAATTTACATCCATGCATCATACATTTGCAAAATAAAACACAATTACAATGAGGTTATTAGCTTCTTTCTAGAAGCAACCTTGGCTTAACTAAATTTTCACAAATGTCCCTGTGATGTTTCCCTGAATTTACCTTGGCCTACTTCCCTACACACTCAAATCCAATATCAGTAGCCCAAGGAGATAAAAATAATCATGAAATTACATAGCATTAATAATCAAGTTAATTCATTTGATAATTCATAAATTACAAGACATAATTGATTATCCACAACATACATTCAGCTCATCAAGAAATACTTACTTTAATTAAATTTGAAACATAAACATAGCATACATTCATAATTCAATTACAATTAACTTCATCATCATAAACATTCATAAATTAAAATCAAGTCACACCTGTAAGTCTCAAATCAATGTTTTAGTGATCATCATATAATCATAATATAATGTCTATCAACTACTAAGTGATAAAACCACATCATGAAGTATCGGTAAGATCCATGAGGCATCAAAATATAATCATAAAATGTGTCTAAGTCATATGCAGAACTGAATAGCTATGATAGGCTAGGGGTGAGGCCTCACATCCTCCCCCCCTAGGCATGAACTTCCTCCTAGAGTTCATCAAAAAGATGGGGATAATGTGCTCTAATTTGCACTGCATCCTCCCATGATGTAGTAACCTCATCATAGCAATCCCATAGGACCCTAACCTGGTCCAGCTCTTGGGCTTGAAGAGCTAGCATCTAGCAAGCCAAAATGCGGATTGGCTCCAAAGCCAACTGGATGTCTGACTCCACCTGCAAGGCATCCCAATCTATAATATGAGTCTCATCATAGATATATTTCCTCAATACTGACACATGAAAAACATCATGGATGCATGACAGGCTCGGTGGCAAAGCAAGATGATAGGCAACAGGACCTATCCGCTCAAGTATCTCAAAAGGGCCAACAAATCTAGGTACAAGCTTAGAGCCCTTTCCAAATCGGATTGGACTCTTATGAGGTCGCACTCTCAAAAAGACCCTATCTCCAACTTGATAACTACAATCTTCCCTCTTGGCATCTGCATACTTCTTCTACCTATCATGTACCTCCTTCAGATGTTGTCTGATCAATGTCACCTGCTGCTCTAACTCTCGCACTAAGTCAGGACCTAAAGCAACTCTATCCTCAATATGGTCCCAACTCAATGGTGTTCTACATGGCCTGCCATATAATTCCTGATAGGGAGGCATACCTAGAGAAGTGTGATGCCCATTATTGTAGGCAAACTCCACCAAATGAAGGTACTCCTCCCACCTAGTCTAATGATCCATGACATACATGCGAAGCATATCCTCCAATACTTGATTTACCCTCTCTGTCTGACCATCGGTCTCTAGGTGATAAGCGGTGCTAAAATTGAGCTTAGTGCCCAAAGCTATCTGTAGTCCTCTCCAAAAAGATGATGTGAAGAGAGAATCCCAATCTGAAATGATCTTACGAGGTATGCCATGAATTCTGACAATATCCCGCAAGAAGACCTGAGCAACTACTGGGGCTGTGAAAGTGGTCTGAACAGGTGAAAAGTGGGCTACTTTGGTTAGCTTGTCAACTATCACCATGATGGCATCATGGCATCGAGATGACATAGGAAGACTAATGATGAAGTCCATGGAAATAACATCCCACTTCCACTCTGATATATCATGAGGCTGAAGCAACCCAGCAGGGTGATGATGCTCTGCCTTGACCCTTTGACACTCAAGACACCGTGCCACTATCTCTGCTATATCTTGTCTCATCCCTGGCCAATGATATAACTGTCTCAAATCTGCATGCATCTTCTTGACTTTGAGATGTGTTGCATAAGGAGCCCTATGAGCCTCTAGCATGATGAATACTCGCAAGTCACTTGAGGATGGTACATAGACACGTCCTCTATGGCATAAGAGCCCATCTGAATCTAGAGAATAGTCTGAATATTTACCCTCAAGGGTACTCTGAGACCTAATGACCTGACTAACCTCTACATACCAAGCATCCTCATGTAAATGATGCAATATTCGATCCCTCAACTTAGTAATTTCTATCATAGAGTAGGCCCCATGGCATCTCCTACTCAAAGCATCAACAACCACATTCTCTTTCCCCTTGATGTAGTGGACATCAAAATCATACTCACAAAGAAATTCCATCCACCTACATTGTCGTGCATTTAGGTTTGGCTGAGAGAAGATATACTGCAAGCTCTGATGATCTGAATGGAGCTCAAACTGATGACCCAAAAGAAAATGTCGCCATCTCACTAAGGCATGAACCACTATAGCTAACTCAAGGTCATGAGTGGGATAATTGAGCTCGTGAGTCTTAAGTTTCCTAGAAACATATGCAATAGCTCACCCATTTTTCATAAGAACTACTCTCAAACCATCTAAGGAAGCATCTGTGCAAACCACAAAATCTGTTGAAGGATCAGGCACTGCTAGAATAGGAGCACTAGTAAGTGCCTTCTTGAGTTCCTGAAAGGCCCTCTTGCACTTCTTAGTCCACTCAAATTTCTTTCCCTTACGCTAAAGAGAAGTGATGAGATGAGCCACTCTAGAAAATCCCTCTACAAAACGTCTGTAATAACCTGCCAAACCCATAAAACTTCTGACCTCGATCACTGAAGTAGGTGCAGGCCAATCCATGATGGCTCTAATCTTAGATGGATCTACTAAGATTCCATCTCCTAAAATAACATGCCCAAGGTAATGAATCTCTGTCCTAAAGAATGCACACTTGGACAAACTACCATATAACTGATTGTCTCTAAGACACTGTAAAACCTATCTCAAGTGCTCTTCATGCTCCTCGTCATCCTGTGAATAAATCAGGATATCATCAAGGAACACAATTACAAACTTATCTAAGAAAGTGTGGAATACCCCATTCATAAGGCTCATGAACACTGTTGGAGCATTAGTGAGTCTGAAGGGTACAACTATGAACTCATAATGCCCGTATCTGGTATGAAAAGCAGTCTTAGGAATGTCACTGTCAACAATCCATAGCTGGTGGTATCCTAACTTAAGATCAATCTTTGAAAATACTTTAGCACCCTTAAGTTGATCAAATAAATCATCAATCTTGGGGAGTGGATACCAATTCTTGATGGTAAGCTTACTAAGCTATCGGTAATCCATACATAACCGTAAGGATCCATCTTTCTTCTTAACGAAGATAATAGCTGCGCCCTAAGGTGAAACACTAGGATGAATATGACCCTTCTCCAAAAGTTCCTCTAACTAGATCTTGAGCTCATTAAGCTCATTAGTGGTCATCCTGTAAGGTGCCCTTGAAACTGGAGTAGCCCCTAGAACAAGATCTATATGGAAATCAATTGCTCTGTGAGGAGGCATTCCTGGAAGCTCAATAGGAAACACATCGACAAACTCCTAAAGTATAGGATAATCATCAAGAGATGTTTCCCTTTCCTCCTCTTCCTCTCTATCACTGATGGTAATGGCAAAAAGCTGACATCCCTTCTACATGCTCTGCTTAAGCTGCATGGCTGAGATCATACGAAGAGAGATGCCTCTTTGAATCCCACAAATCACAATAGGTGTACCATTATCATCAAGGCACTCAATCCGCTTCTGTCGACAATCTAACTTAGCTTTGTGGGCATAAAGCCAATCCATGCCAAGCACTATGTCATAAGAACCAAGAGGTGTGATACGTAGATCCATAGTAGTGATGAAATCACCAATCTGCACCTGGCTATCCTTCACTAAAGAGTTGACTGACACTCTAGACCCTGATGCTAACTCCACTTCCCAACTAACTTCTTGTCTTGCTACCACAAGCCCGCAACGCTCCACAACAAATGGAGATATAAAAGAATTAGTACCACCTGAATCAAACAGCATAATAACACTAACACCACTGATCATACCTGCTACCTCTATCACTGTGGCCTGGTGCTTGGCTTGGTGATTATCTACCACTACAAAAACTCTATGAGACTTTCCAAAGTCTCCCACTATAGGCTCTGAAGCTTCCATACGCTGACTGCCTGACATTTGACCCTGTGGAAAATCATGAGCTAAGTGCCCCATGGCACCACAAGCAAAGCAAGGACCTCATGTGAATGTCTATACTCCCTATGGCCTAGAAAACTACTAACCACCTATCCTACTAGAATCACTGAAACCCCCCCGAGAGGATTGCTGAGTCTATGCTGGGGGTGCATCTGTATACTACTATCATTGATCCTTCTTTTGACCCTATGCATACCACTGTTTGGGCTTAGAGCCTTGCTATCACTGTGGTGGCTTTTGTTTTTGGTTTTGCTGATTTTGTTGCTGTGGGCCCCTATTAAAAGACCCTAAGGATTGTCTTTTATTATTCTTCCAGTGACTCTTCTGGTGCCCCTATGACTGTGATGCAGAGTTATAGTTTTGAGACCTGTCACGAGTGTCTCTAGTTCTATTCTGAATCTCCTCTACAACCAAGGCCTTTTCCATAGCCTCATGAAAGGTCTTTGGTGAGTGCATGCAAACCAGTCCCTCTATCCAATCATTGAGTCCCTTAATGAAATAGTTCATTCATAGCTTTTCATCCTTCATGTAGTCCACATAGGGTAGCAACTCAAGGAATCAGGTCTCATACTGTAGCACTGTGAGTCCTCTCTGTTGAAGCTCATGGAACTCATCAATACATCTCTATCTATAGTGCTCTGAAAGGTATCTATCTTTGAATCTTTCTAAGAAGGTCTCCCAAGTCATGGTGTCCATAGTGGTGTTATTCTTATATTCTTCCTATTTCCACCATGTGGAAGCACCATCTCTCAAAAGGAGTACTGCAAGGTGAGCCTTAACATTGCTATCATACTGACGCATCCCAAAGCACCTCTCTAAGCTTGAAAGCCATGCCTCGGCATCTGTACCTTCTGTAGAACCATGATACAATGGTGGTCGTAACCGTAGGAGGTCTCTAATATGATCTCCCGCATCTCAAGGTGCCCTCTGAACAATACCAAGTGGTGGTTCTGGCATGTGAACCGATTTCGCCTCATGTGCCCCCTGCCCTTCCTCTCGATCTCATAGAGGACTCCTAGTCCTCTCTCTAACCTATGATGTCTATCCCTCAGAGACCTGGTGCTCTGGCTGAGGATTAACTAGAGGCAACCTCTCCTGTATAACCCCTATGAGGTTTTGTAAGGCTAATAGGACTACCTAATTAGGGTCTGGTGGTGGTGGTGGTGGTTGTTGATTAACAGCTAATACCTCGGCCCTTTGTTCATCTTGCTCACAACCCAAGGGAGCTTGCCTAGCCCCTCATCCTCTAATATGCCTTTGGGCTTGATGCATAAGAGGAGGCATCCTAATAATTACAAAAGGGGTTCAAAGTTAGTTAAGAAACACAATCGGTTAGGTTCCAATGTTAAAACCTAGGCTCTGATACCAAGTGTCGTGCCCAACAAAAATAGTCTAAAAACACACCAATTTTTTTTTTTAGCAGTAAATAAGTCCAAGATAAAGATGCGGATAACAAGTGTACAAGACAAGGAAACCTAAAAGAGTCAGGAGAACAAACTCTCTACAAAAGTTGGTTCCTAGAGGTAACTAGCAGATTAAGTTACGTTTAATTTTGAAAGCATTAGCCCATATGATTCATCCCGAAATGCAACATTAATAGACAACATATAATACCAATTTTAATGTTGATTTGCACTAGTTATTATTAGGTCTGATAAACACTAACGTCGTTATATTGGTATGCATATAGTATTATGTGGCACTGATCAAATTAGATACCATATAATACATTAATTTAGTGTACAAAATATTTAATTGAAACTCTAATTAGTGATTATCCTATATTCACATAAGATTATTCACTAATAATTAATTTACTTAAATTGTATTTGTGTTAATTAACTCAATTATTAAATATTATTCAATAATTAATATTGACAATAAAATATTAAATGTGATACAATAAATTATATTAATTCAATTAACAATGCATTTGAAAAGGGTTATTTATCTAAATTAATTAGAGTTCCGATTATTTATTAATCATGTTTTACATTTCAAAATAAAATAATAAATTAACTCACTAAAAGGCATCCTAACTATCTCCTAGCTTACCTAGCTAAACTCCTAACTAAACACCTAATCATTCCTCAGCTACACCTCCTACTACTCCTATTCCCTAGACATCCTAAGCACCCTATCCTCCTCCTCATCTCACGTGCCCCAAGGGAGATGTCTCCATCCCAACAAGGACAAGGGGGTGCCATAATATGAAGGGAGATTAAATCTACAAAAAGTGGAAGTTATAAATATAAAGGAGGATTGAAAATGACCCACATACATGCCTTTGCAAAAATTTAATGCAACCAAACACCTGCGCCTAGCAAGAAGAGGTAGAGGGGACAAGGGTGAAGTGACATGGTGGAGGCATGGGGGTTTGGGCCCCACTTCACTCCTCTACCATATGCAAAAGAAAACCCATGTTCTTGGTTTGGGAGGATATCAGTATGGACTTTGTTCTTGGTTTACCAAGCACACATTGGGGACATGATTCAATTTTTGTGGTAGTTGACAGATTTTCAAAGATGGCACATTTCATTCCCTACAAGAAGACTAATGATGTTGTTCATGTAGTAGAATTGTTTTTCAGAGAAGTGGTGAGACTACATGGTTTGCCAAATACCATAGTTTCAAATCGAGATACTAAGTTTGTTGGGTATTTCTGGTGTACATTGTGGAAGAAGTTGAAGATAGATTTGAAGTTTGGTTCATCACATCATCCACAGACTGATGGACAGACAGAGGTGGTGAATAGGAGTTTGGGAAATTTGCTGAGATGTTTGGTTGGAGACAAGCCAATAGGATGGGATTTGATTTTACCACAGGAAGAATTTGCATACAATAATTCTATCAATAGGAGCACTGATAAATCACCATTCTAGATTGTATATGGGAGTAGTCCAAGAAATGCATCTGAGTTGAGAAAGATAGATAAAGGAGAAATAAGTAGTGCTAAAGCTGAGGATTTTGCAGAACATTTGAAGAACATCCATGGGGAGGTGAGGAAGCACATTACCAAGATGAACGTGCAGTATAAGGCTAAGGAAGATGAGAAAATGAGGCATAAGGAATTTCAGGTTGGAGATGAAGTCATGGTTCATTTGCGGAAGGAGCGGTTTCCAGTTGGTACATATAACAAGCTAAAAATGAAGAAGTTTGGATGGTGTAAGATACTAAAGAAGCATGATTCGGGAAATGCATATGAGGTAGAATTACCTAGTGAGCTGAATATTTCACCAGTGTTTAACATTTTAGATTTGATAGAGTATCATGAAGGAAGTTTTGAAGATGAGATCATAGCAACACAATGGAGTATTCTAGCAAGTAGTTCATATACCAAGGAGATTGAAGACACACTGGACAGTCGTGTTGGTAGAAGCACAAGGAACAGGACATATGAAGAATATCTGGTCAAGTGGAAAGGATGACCTATTGAAGATTCATCATGGTTGACAAAGGAGGAGGTTAACCTTCTTGGTTTTCCTCTACACACCTGAGTTGTGATAGGGTCAGTTCTCAAATTACCCCGGGTGTCTGATGCAGGAGCATCCTAGGTGTAAGAGCAATCTTGCATCACCCAAAAATATTTTTGTTTTTGTATTTAATAAGGGCTATCTTGTGTAGAGCTACTATTTATGGAAACTTTCTATTTTTAGTAAGTTGGTCTTACAATGTCAAAATGTTATGATTTTACATGTAGAGGTTCATCTCAATCATATCAGCCTGCCGGTAAAGTTTCATGGCTAGATCAGGTCTAGTTTTGAAGATATTGAAGATTTTCAGTATTGGCAGCAGGGTACAGAAACTTTGAACTTGGTTTTGAAGGCTTTAGAGGCCCTGAATGAGGTCAAAAATTTGGGTGACAAGCGCTTGCGCCATCAATCTTGTAGAGCACTTCATGGCATTTCTGAAATGGGGTTATAATAGTCAATTGGGTCAACTAGTGATGACTTATGGTCTCCAAAAGTCGGGTCACCTGAAATGGCAGAAAATAATTTTCCTTCAAAATTTATGTTCAGGTTTCAAAAGTTATTTTGAGCTGACTTTGATGTAATAAATTGAAAAATAAAATAATTCTAAGTTTGGTCGTCCCTAAGGGCTAAATTTCTGGAACCTTCTTGAGTGGTGGAAAATACCTATATAAAGAAGGCCTGTAGTGTTGTCTAGGACAGTTCTGGTAGTAGATCTGGGTATTGATTTGAGGCTTTGTCCTATAGAATATTGTAAGGGAATGCCCATGTGGCTTTGCATATTGTAATTCTAAAAGTTTGTAATTCCACATTTGTGGAGATAATAAGAAGCCAATTTTTTGTTCTTGCATATTGTTGTTGTTTCTCTATTTCTGTTATGTGTTTGTGGTATTAAGGGGAGCACCCTTCATCATATGGTGTGAGTGAAAATAGGCAACATGAAAATTTTGCAAAACAACAATATCAACAGTATCAAGGAAGAAGACTGAATCAAAATCCTCGCAGTGATCAAATAGAAAATCAATGGCAAAGAGGTAACGTTGTTCCTCAAAATCA
This sequence comes from Chamaecyparis obtusa, assembly GCA_027943335.1. Classification (NCBI taxonomy): domain Eukaryota; kingdom Viridiplantae; phylum Streptophyta; class Pinopsida; order Cupressales; family Cupressaceae; genus Chamaecyparis; species Chamaecyparis obtusa. Next base: position 898,841 of record BSBK01003915.1, on the reverse strand, counting down.
ATGTTTTTAGAATAATGATAGGAATCCTTCTGATGATAGATTTTATCAAGTTAATGAAAGGTATAAACCATTAGACCTTTCAAATGTGATGTGTTATCCTAATCTGATACCTAAAAAATTAAAAGTTGCCATTCCTAAGTTTACGGGGGATGGATCTCAGGTAGCAGAATAGCATGTTATTAATGTGAAGAATATTGTTTATGAATATGACATTACTCATGAAGATGTGCGTATGAAGATGCTCATTCTCTCACTCAAGGATGGTGCAGATGAGTGGTACAAAAACTTTCCAGATAGATCAATTACTAGTTGGCAAACATTTGTTGATCAGTTTATAGAGGAGTTTGGGGATCACAAGGACCCATCATTTGCAACTCATGAAGTAACGACCATGAAGAAAAATGTCAACGAAATAGTTAGGGAATTTAATAAAAGATTTAACAGGGTGTTGAACAAGATTCCAAAGGACATCTGCCCTGTGGACTCTTTTCTGATTACATTCTATCTGAAAGCTTTTGATGTTAAAATGAACTGTGAGATAAGATCTCATAACCTGACAACTTTTCAACAGGCTTTCAAAACTGCACTAAATATTGAAAATAATAGAATAGCTGCCAGAAGGATTGATAAAAGAAGTGATCCTAAGCTTTTTAACCCCACTGCCCCGAAGAAGAACAATGACAATGATAAAATGGATGAATTAGTAAGTTTGATGAAGAATTTGCAACCAAACAAAAGTCACTTTCAAGTAGGAAGATAGGACAGGAATTTCAATAGAAATGATAGATACAGGTTACAAGACATGCCATATCATACAAAATGGAAAGATGGAAAGACTTTAAAAAAGCAGATAGATACTCCAGATCCTCTCAAGAAAAATAATCATTTCATAGGGGATGAGTTGTGGTGTGAGATTTGCAAAATGCCTCACCCTCAGGATCAATGCCTTATAGCACAAAAGGTTTTAGAGGAAGAAAACCAAGGATATGAAGAGAGGCCTGTGATAAACACTCTTTCATCCACACCCTTTTGGTCAGGAGATAGTGATGATTCAGATGGGGAGTATGTGCCAGATGAAAGTTACAGGAAGTTGGGATACCAACAAGAGCAGCAAGTCTTCTCAGATGATGATAGGGGTCCAGTTATTAGGAGGAAAACAAAAGAAGAAAGAGAGGCTTACACTGTAGTAGTGATGGAACAAGTGCTTAGCAAATATTAGTTAATGAATAGGAATGTGAACTCAGGAAATGAACAAGTAACGGGGATGTACAAGATTTCAAACAAGAACACCGAGATAAAGAGATCAAAGGTAGATGTCCCTAGAAAGAAAATTGATCAAACATCGAAGATAAGCAAATCTATGGATAGACAGAGCAATGGTAAGGAAATTTCAAATTGTACTTCATTTATTACTCAAGCATTATCTCAGGTGAAACTTTCTATCCCTCTAATGGAAATAGTTAAATTAATTGATTGCAGGAATGAAATGATCAAGTTAATAAATGATGTTGTTAAAAAAGATGCAAAGGAACAAAAAGATAATGAAGAATTACCAGTTATTTACCTAGGAAACTAAAGTAGATCCTTTCTTTCTAACTTTATTGATAAACAATAAATTGGTTAAAAATTATATGTTAGACTCTAGGGTAGTGGTTAATATTATGCCTCATGGGGTAATGAAAGAGTTAGGAATGAATGTGGATACTACTTATGGAAAGTGTTATGCTATGGACAATAGATCGGTTCCAGTTATCGAAATAATGAAAAATGTAGAATTTAAGTTTCCTGCATGTCCTGAAAAATCTTATAAAATAGATATTACTATAGTTGAAGTACCACCTAGTTATGGAATGTTATTATCTAGACAGTGGTCTAATTTGGTAGGTGGAAATATTCAATTAGATCTATCTTATGCTTCTATCCCAGTGAATGACAGGGTTGTAAGGATCAATAGAGAACCAAGATCTACCTACATCATCCAAGACATTGATCCAAGCCAGGTTACGCATTTCTACCACATTGACATGGAGAATTTTCAAGTAAGAATCCATAAGAACCTCATTGAAAATACTAGTCCTATTGAAATATGTGCCAAGGAAAATAATGCTCTCATGTGGAAAATGTTTTTTGATGGATCATGTAGTAAAAATGGTAATGGGGAAGGTGTAGTGTTTGTATCCCCAAATGGGAAATCTTTTAAATATTCCTTTTTTTTAGCATTTGAATGTACTAACAACACCATAGAATACAAAGCACTCTTACTAGGTCTCAAAATAGCAGGTAAGTATGGTATCAAAATTCTTTCTATTTATGGTGATTCTGAATTAATTGTATTCAGATTAGGGATAAGTTTATTACTAAGAATCACATCCTAAAAAGGTACAAAAATGAAGTGTGGGATTCTATAGAAGTTTTTGATGCTTTTTCGATAACATGGATAGATAGATCTAAGAATATTCTTGTCAATTTCATGGCTAACCTAGCAGTTAAGCATAATGATATCCCATGTGAAGATATTGTACAGATAGAGATCAAATCAAGGCCATCAATACCTGATAACGTTCATAATTGGCAAGTCTTTGATAGCAATAGAGACATCATAAAGTTTCTTGCATGTGAGGAAAGAGATAGCTGGGATCTCACTGCATCCAGATATGAACGCACGTCCCCAATAAGAGCCACTATTGATACCGAGAATTTCAACTCCTAGAAAAACAAGACGACAAGAAATATCAATGTTGTTATGTGCGGAACACCAGGCATTATCAAATAAAGTTGTACGGGAGATATTTTGAAAAATTATTGGATAGTTTATTATGCACACTTTAGGGTTAGTTGTGTGATTAGTTCCTGTGAAAGGGCATGTCCTTTCATAGGAGACTATTAAGATTGATATTTATAATCAGTCAATTGAAAACATAGGAGGACATTCTATCATGACATACAAATTAAAATTACATTCTGAAATATTGGAGAACCTGGCTAATGCTTTTGCTCTAGAATTGGATGAAAATTATTGGATCATTTTATGTAGATCAAGTGGTTTTTGAAGTTTAATTGCAGAGTTCACCGGTAACATCTATTCCTCTATGTTATTTTGGTTTTAATGCTTTGGATAAAGTATATTTGTTTTCTTAGAGATTATTATATTGCAATTGTAAATAGGAATTGTAGAGCTATGTCAGATTAGTTTTCCATTGTGTATGGCTAAGCATGCCTTTTGAATAACATAGAATTCAATTGGTCTGTCCTCTAGAAATTAAAGTTTTTCTGAATAGTTGTCTTCCTATTTCTATTGTTAATTGATCAATCTCTAAAGTGATAGATCTATTTGAATCCGTCTCCAAAGTTATACTTATATTCAAGATATCATTTTGTCATTAATAGATAAAACTAAATGAACTTTGATAGTAATCCTTAATTAAAGTAATCACACATAATTTTCATTTCTGATCAGGAGTAGGCAATGGTCTTTATTTTAAGTATAGTTAATTTTTATTATCCTTTTATCATAACATTTCTTTAGATTATTCTATTTATTCATTTAGGAAAACTCATTAATTTTAGGTTTACCAGCCTTGGTTCAATTGAACCAAAATTGCAGAGGCACTGATTGTGCCTATTAGTTGGCCTCAAAATGACTAGCATTTTCAAGCCCCAACAGGGCCTTCTTTAGTCTACATACCATATCAGGTCTGTTAGATAAGTTGAATCCTTATGGCGTTCAATTTATACTTCTTTCAAATCTCCATTTAGGAATGCTGACTTGACATCCATCTAATAAAATTTGAAGTTTTTAACTGTAGCATAAGCTAGAAATAACTTTATAGCTTCTAATCTACTCACAGGTACAAATGTGTCTAAAAATTCAATGCCTTCTCTTTGTGCATATCCTTTACATAGTAACCTTGCTTTGTTTCTTACTATTGTACCATCTTCATTCATCTTATTTCTGAATATCCATTTTGTACCAATCACATTCTTATCACTAGGTCTTGGGACCAGTTCCCAAGTATCATTCTTAATAATCTGATCAAGTTCTTCTTTCATAGCATCATGCTAATCTGAATCATTACAAGCATCTTCAACACTTAAGGGTCCAATCTAAGATGGTAAACATACCGCATCACTGCTAGCTAAGTTCTTTGCTTATGATCTTGTTAAGACTTTGTCGCTTTGATCTCCAATGATGTCTTTCTTGGAATGATTTCTAGATGTAAACTTTGGAGCTTTAGTTGATGTAGACTCATCAACCTTAGGAGTTTCTTCTCCACTTGTCTCAAGGTCATTGAATAACACATCAATGCTTTCAAACATTTCTTCAATAACTGTCTCACTAGTAGAGGGTCTAGGTTCTTCAATCATGGGTGAGTAATCATGATATCTTTCTTGAGTCATAAACTTTTCATCAATCTTAACATGAGCACTTTCAATGATCTTTTTCAATCTTAAATTGAAACATCTAAGGCTTTACTTTTAGTAGAGTAACCAAGGAAAATACCTTCATCACTTCTTGCATCAAACTTTCCTACTGCTTCATCCCTCTTGATGTAGCACTTGCTTCCAAAGATTTTGAAGTATTTTACTGTAGTAACATTACCAAACCATAGCTCATATGGTGGTTTGTCAGCACTGGGCCTTAATTGAATTCTATTGATGGTGTAGATTGTTGTATTGACTGCATCTCTCCAATAGGTGTGTGCAACTTTTCCTTCTATCATGATGGTGTGCACTGTATCAAGAATGATCATATTCCTTCTCTCTACAATCTCATTCTACTAAGGTGTTCTAGGTGCACTTAATTGTCTCTTTACACCATGTTCTTCGCAGTACTCATAAAATCTGTTAGAGGTGAATTGTCCTCCTCTATCTGATCTCAAACATTTTATCTTTAATCCAGATTCATTCTCAACTTTAGCTTTGAATATTTTGAACTTATCAAATGCTTTTGACTTATCTTTTAAGAATGCAACCCATATCATCCTAATATAATCATCAAAAAACAAAATGAAATACCTTTCACCATAGTATGATCTTGTTTGAGTTGGACCACATAGGTCTGTATGAATTAGATCCAACTTGTTTTCTATTGAATTGTGCTTGCTTCTGAATGAATTCCTCACATGTTTTCCCATCACACATTCCCTACATATAGTATCAACTGGCTTTGCTATGCTAGGTAGATCTCTTACTGCCTTAACATTGCTTATCTTTATTATGTTATCAAAATTGATATGACATAATCTTTTATGCCACAACCAACTGTCATCAACTTTAGCAACAAAACAACTTGCTTCTGAATTGAGTTGAAAAGCATTACCTCTTGTCTTTGATCCTGATGAAATCATAACACCATCCTTGTTGTTAATGATGCATTTGTCATCTTTGAACTCCAACTGATATCCTTTTCCAAGTAATTGTCCAACACTAAGAAGGTTATGTTTCAAACCATCAACATAGAGAGCATCATCAGTACTATTCTTACCATCCAAGGTGATGGCTCCTCTACCAACTATTGGTTTAGGAGTGTTGTCACCAAATCTGACCATACCACCATTGTATTTGTCCAGATGAACAAATCTACCTTTATCACATGTCATGTGATGTGAACAACCACTATCTATAATCTAGTCTATCCTTATATCTTCTTGGGAAATCAATGCTAGCTCTTATTTCTCTTTCAAATCTTTATGTTCTATCTTATTATTCACTTTTTCTACAATAGCAATGAATCCAATTTCTTCTTCACCTGATTCTTCATCTAAAACTCCATCTCCAGCAAAGTAACATTCCTTAGAGTACTTAGGCTTGTAATCCTTTTTGAACTTTCTAGCTCTAGTAGGACACTTAGATGCAAAGTGACCTATCTTATTACATGAAAAGAACTTAAATGGAAATTGACCTTCATATTTTCCTTTTCCTTTCTTTTCTCTTTTGGCAATCATAGCAATAAAATCATCTAAAGTTTTCTCTTCATCATCATTATCAAAATTACCAGAAGTGTTTGCAGATTTCTTACCATGAACTGTTGCTTTGAAGGTTGTCTCACTTTTGGGTTCTATCTTCAATCTTGAAATCTCAAAAGCTTAGATTTTGCTAATCAAGGTCTCTCTTTTGAAATTAGATGTAAGCTGCATGGTTTCATCAAGGATGTTGATCTTGCTTTCATATTCTGGAGTGAGAGTAGTCATCAACTTGTCCATAATATCTTCTTCTGAGATCTCTCCACCATTGTTCCTGATTCTAGCAACTGCTTCATTGATCCTTTGATTATAAGCTTTGATGTTTTCTTTAGGTAGCATCTCTAATGCATTGTATCTTTTCTTCCAAGTTTTTCTACATGCATCCTTTGCTTGTTTGTCTCCTTCAAATATGTCTGCTAGGTACTTCCATATCTTGTGGGCGGTGTCTACCTTCTTTATCTCTGAAGACTCACTATCTGATAGGGCGCTAATAAGGGCTTCTTTGGCAATAGCATTCTAATGAAACAATTCCTTTTGTGTTTCAATAGAATCATCCTATCCAAGGTCTTCTAGGGTAGGGATCTTGGCTGTTTTGATAGTTACATTAAAAACTTCAAAACCAATGCACTCCAAATGTGTCACCATCTTGTTCTTCCAATCAAGATAATTCTCTACATCAAATTTAGGACTCTCTTTCCTAAAGTATGCCATTTGATCAACCTCAAGTTGTTAAAATTTCTCTCCAAGGCACTTGGCTTTGATACCAATTATTAGGAATAGTCCCAAGAGATAACGAGGAGGGGGGGGGGGGGGGGGGGTGAATCAGTTATCTACAAGTTTCAATTCTTTATCCAATTAAGTATACTTAAACATAAAGCATAAAAATAATGAAAGAACACATGAACATAACACCAATATTTTGGTTGTGGGGAAACCCAAATAGGTAAAAACCCCGGTGGGACTTGATACCCACTAATATTCTATACTAGTGTATAATGATCCTTGCTAGAAGATCATTTACCCTATTAGGAGTAGCTTTACAATATATGAAGTACATAGACCTAGTTAAGGGTCAAACCCTATTAGGAGTCTTTTAAGATTGTCCCTATTAGGGGAGAGGACACACTGTCCGAGAGCTCACTGCTCAAAGAGGCAAAGGCTACAACCTTCTATATAACAGATACACACTATATCTAGATCTTGGTGAACTGCACTTTGACCTATTATCTGGATTAGTTCCAATGAATAGCACAAATACTCTACTTTTTCACATAGACCTTCTTCTGATGGTTCTACAACTTGTACACTCTGCTCTACTCTACTTAATCAACCATGAACCTCACTTCAGGAATCACAAATGATTGCCTATAAATATCTTTCCTCTAAATGACATAATCAAGTTGGCTTATTAGAACCACCTTGAAATCATATTAGAGAAACCATAACAAACTCCAACAAACATTCTATCATCTCTACTATGCACGCAACACATTCTGGGACCTGTCCAAATAAGATAAGTGTAGATGCACGCTACACATTGTTGGCTCTACCAAAACAATTGGATCCTTCTCCACAAGATGAATTAACTCATGTGCTCTTAACCAAACATCATTAACTCATCTCTAAGCTTAACTCCAAGGGATTATACCCTAGAAATAGGTGCAACTCAAGAACCAATAAAATCTCTCTTGGCTCTGCTGAACAAACACAAGAAACTGCTACTGGCAAATAGCGACTGCATAACTTTACTTGTGTTCATCATCAGACCATGCATACATGAACTTAACATCACTGACATGCCTTCAACATATATCCAAGTGTGCAAGGCTCCATGATAACTGTATGGATGGCCATACACAGAACACTACCTATTACTCTGTCAGGAACACTGCTGACACAAGCTACTATATAACTGTCTATACTAACAATTAACCTCCACACCCATGATATCATGCTGATATCATGTCCATGCATCATATACTAAAATATTACTACGTAAGACTTCCACGCATGCTACTTTCCATATGTTGTCATCAATGACAAACATACAGTCAGTATTGGTCTACTGGCAAATCTCCAACAGTTCCTTGTGACTTGTCCATGTTCATTAATCTTGTTTATGAATACCCATTTTGTTCTAATAATATTCTTGTTTTCTGGTCTCGACACCAAATTCCAGGTATCATTCTTTTCTATTTGATCTATTTCTTCATTCATAGCTTGAATCAATTCTTCATTCTCTAAAGCATCACTTACTGTCTTAGGCTCAAATTCACATAATAAACATGTAGGGTCTTTCAACTTACTTCTGGTTAAGACTCCAAATTCCTTATCTATAATGATTTTTTCAAGCTTATGATGTATTCTCACATACAATGCCAATGTAGATTTAGATTTCTTTTCTCCTTCATCTTCACGTTCATCATGAAAATTATCAGATTCTACTTCTGATTGCTCAGTAGCATCCTCCTAATGCTCGGCAACATCCTCCTAATGCTCGGCATTTCTTACCCATGACTCTGCATCTAATGTAGGTGTGTTACTTGCCTCTCCTTCTTCCATATAGATAAAAGATCTATATTATTTAGGTTCTTGTTTACATCATTGTTCATTTTTCTTTTCATATTCATCAACTCTCACATTTGCACTTTCCATTATTTTGTTAGTGTTATAATTCAAACACTTATAAGCTTTGCTCTTAGTGGAATAACCTAGGAATATGCCTTCATCACTTTTTGTATCAAACTTTCCATTTCTATTATCTTTCAGTATATAGCATTTACTCCCAAAGATTCTAAAGTATTTCACATTAGGTGCATATCCATGCCATAATTCATAAGGTGTAACATTTTTACCTTTCTTGATTTGTACTCATTTTAAGGTATAAATAGTTGTACTCACAGCTTCTCTCCAAATTTTTTTTGCAGCATTCTTCTCAATCATTAGTGTCCTTGCACAATCCATAATAAATTCGTTTCTCCTTTCAGTTATACCATTTTGTGGAGGTGTTCTAGGTGCAGACATCTATCTCTTGATTCTTCTATCATTACAGAACAAATTGAACTCATTTGATATAAACTATCCACCTTTGTCAAATCTCAGACATATCAAGCTTCTACCTATTTATTTTTCAACTTTTTCCAAATACCACTTAATAAACTGAAATGCATCTAATTTTTCTTTCAAAAACATTACAGTCATCATCCTAGTGTAGTCATCAACAAATAGAATAAAATATTTAGCACCATAATAACTTTATAAACCCATAGGTCCACAAAGGTCAGTATGAACCAAATCCAAAGTATTCTCAAAAGTAAATGTCTTTCTCTTGAAACTAGACTTTGTCATTTTACCCAGCCAACATTGTTTACACATCACATTATCAGGTTTCTTCAATCTCAGAAAACCTCTAACTTTCTTCTTTTTACTAATATTTACCAAATTGTCAAAGTTAACATGACATAGCCTCTTATTCCATAACCATACATCATCAAATTGTGCAAACAAGCATGTCTCTACAAATAGATCTAGATAGAACAAATTACCTCTAGTATGTTCTCCACTTCCAATTAGTTCATCAGTAGCATCTAATATTTTAGCCTTTCTGTGATGAAACTCCACTCGGGAACCAGTGCTATTAAGTAGTAAAACGCTCAACAAATTATAGTTAAGACCTTCAAACCAATAGGCATTTTCACATATGATATTATCAGTTAACTTAATTGATCCTTTACCCCTCATAGGACATGGTGCATCATTACCAAACTTAACACTTCTACCTTTTTAATGATCTAAGGTTTCAAATTTACATTTATCACTAGTCATGTGATGTGAGAAACCACTATCAATAATCCATTTGTCACCTTTACTCACATAAGAAATAAGTGTGATTTCTCATCCTCATCAGAATCATCTTTCATAGCAACATAAAACACTTCAATATCAAAATCATCACTATCACTATCAATTTCCTCTTTTGTAATATAACAGGATTTCTTACCTTTATCCTTGTAATCTTTGTACCTTCGGTGATCTATGTTATCTCTCTTATCCTTGTACTTACTTTCTCTTTCCTCACCCTTACCATTCTTGTCAGGACACCTTGCAGGAATATGGCCAACTTTGTTACATGAAAAATAGATTATAGGAAGTTTATCTTTATATTTGCCTTTTCCTCTTTTTAATCTTCTAGCCATGAGTTCCTCAAGATCATCTAGTTCCTCATCAAAAGTGTCACTGTCACTTTCACTTTTCATGTATTTTTCTTTTTCTCTCTTAGATTTATGCAAAACCATTTGTGACTTGAATGTAGATTCAACATTAGGAATAGTGTAGTTATCATAGTTAGAAAGCTCAAAAGCAATAAGCTTACCAACAAGACTTTCCAGAGTTAGAACATTAATAGGGTTACATCTTGATTCTTGAATTGCTGAAATTTTGATAGCATAGATAGGAAAAAGCTTTCTCAATACCTTTCCAATAACAGTCTCATCATCAATGATTCCATTATCTCCTCTAATAGCATTCACTGCCTCCTTAATTCTACCACAATACTAAGCAATATTCTCACCTTCTTCCATTTTCATTTCATCAAACTTACCTCTCAAGATTTCATCTTTTTCCCTTAGTACATTTGTATCACCACCATAGATAGTTGCAAGAGTGTCCCACATTTTCTTTGCAGTAGTGCAATCCTTGATGTCTTCAAATTCCTGATAGCTTAAGGTGGATGCAATCTCCAACATTGCTTGATTTTGCTCTTGTTTTTCTTTCATCTCCTCGGCAATCAAAGGTGCAGTACGTATAACATAGCCATGTTCAACATAGCACTTCCTTGAATCACCAATACCAGCTAGATGAAGTTTTATCAGACTCTTCCATGAAGGAAAGTTCTCTTTGTTCAACTTCAGTACCTCCTTTTTATACATCTTGATCATTTGCTTCAAGTACATTTAAACTTGTTCTCTATAAGCACCAACAGCTCTCATACCAATTGTTAATATTATTTATGTTAGAAGTTGTAATCTTTCCTTGGTGTATTTATAAACCAAGGTTAGACCTTTTTTCTTTTCTTGTTCTAATATATTAGGATATAAGCCAAGGTATCCTAATATATTTCTTTTTGTCTTCTTTCTCCTTCATTCTATTTTGTCCTCTAGTAGAATATGTGAGGACAAATATTTATTTTGTAATTTAGTTTATTCTTCCTTATGAGGAATCTCACACTTGGCCTCACACACTTATGAATGGTGGCATTCATTCTCATGGGAGTTACATTTTGAACTCCTTCACTCATCTCTACTTATAGAGATATTTCTCCACACACACAACACTTCTTCTCTATTCTCTCTTTCATTCTTCAAAATTTTGTATGAGCTAAAGCTCTCTCTCTCTCTCTCTTTTTGGCTATTTTGCCCATTCATAATTCATGGGAGTTTTTTACGCTTTTCCCCCTTCAAAACTTCTTCTCTCCTTTGTTGTTTCATTTTTGGTGTATGCTCTAAGGATTAGCTTGATTCATGATAATCTTCCTTTTTCCTTACTCAATTGGATTAATTTGTTCCTAGCTTGAATTTATTTTCCATTTTAACATGGTATCAAAGCAGGTTTAATCCATTTTTGAGTTCATAAGTTTAAGCGATTATCATATCTCAGAGCACTCCAATTCGGAGACTCATCTTTTTTAATTTTGAGAGAGTTGTTTAGTTCATTTTTATTTCCCTCTTTGGAAGGTGTGCCACCAAAGAGTTAATTAAAAAATTCATTTTGGCTTTAGCCTAAATATAATTTTTTTTTAAATATTGCTCCTAGATCTTAATTTGTATTAAAAGTTCTTATTTAATTTATTTAGATCTAATTTCTTATATTAAATAATTTAGATTAATAATAGAATTTAATTTAGTCTCTAATTTCTTTTCATTTATATTCACCTTTAATATCTTAGAACAAGTTTTCATTATTATATTTTAAAGTAAATAATTCAAAATTCTATACACTAGAGATATTATCAAAATATTAAAAATATTAACAAAATATTAAAAATATTAACAAAAATATTAAATTTTAAAGAAAATAATACAATATATTAAAATATTTTGGAAGTTTCTAAATTCGGTTCTTACATGAATAGAATTTTTTTTTAAATATTCAATCATTAGTTCTAATTTCAGTTCTTTCATTGCATACGTTATCTTTAGGGTTTTATTAGGCGTTAAGAGCATTTCATAAGGTGTTTCTGCATTATTCATTAGGCGTTAAAAGTTTTTTTTAGCTCTTTGTAATACAGATGTTTTTTAGTATTTTGATCTGCTTTACATGCCCTTTGCATGCGCTCTGCATTTTTTTGTCGTTCGCTGCATCTCGGGTTGTGTACAGATTCTTTCAGCATTTAAGTTTGTTTATTTTTGCATAAACGTTTAATACATATTTGTAGTTTTTATGATATACTAACGTTAGCATCAAAAAATATTATTATTAGCGACTCTTTTAAATTGCATGCAATTATTTGCTATCTACATGTGTATACTGCATGCGATTCTTTGTTTTAATTAGCATTTGTGAGCTGCTATATATTTGTAGCAGTAGCGATACAATATTTATTTGCTCAAAATCTGCATTCATTGCAGTTGGATTTGAGGTTGCCATACACAACACCTTTGCTAAAATTCATTGTTGGGCTGCTATATAGTCGCCAAGAGTTGATTTGCACCATTTGTGGGTGGAATTAAATTATTTTTTTTGTTGAATCGTTCTTTGTTTTTGTTGGATCTTTCTTCTTTGTTTTTTGTTGGATCGTTCTTTATTTTAATTTACATCTGCAGTTTTTGGATCTTAATTCAGTTTCTATAGGATTAGCCATATCCTCTTACGCTAAGGCTTACTGTATTGTCTCTTTGTCTAGTCTGCATTAAACATCACACCATCCTATTGATATCCTTCTATGTGAGTTTTGGGAGAGGGTTTTATTGTTTTCATTTCGAGGGAGAGGATTTAATTTTTGGCTTTGATTCTTTCATTGTGCATTGCGTTTTAATCCAACATTGCATGCATTGTGTTTTAATCCAGCATTGAATACTCAAACTTTTCTATTGACATTTTTTTATTTCATATTAGATCCGCTCGTTGTTGCATTTGAAGGGTAGCATTTTGTTTTACAGGTTCATTAACATTTTTTCTTGCATTGCATGAATCGTATAGTATTATTGGACCTTCTGTGTCGTCTGATTGTTCATTGGAGTACCATTTTTTGTCATGCATAGCATCTGTGTTTTAAGCTATAGTTTCTATAATTTTTTGTTGTTTATTCTGTGAGTCCTATCATAAATTCTTAGATCTTCTTCTGCTCATTTCATCTTCAATTCAGTGGTTTGAGTTAAAGTTTTCAAGATAAAGTATTTCATCTTGAATTTAGATTGTGGTCAGTTTTGTAAGACTTCATTTGTTGCATTGTAGCTACGGTGTCCATTTGAAACTTCCAAGTAGTAGAGCTTGGTTTCTTTAAGCTTTTTGCCCTTTTTTATCTATTTCCTTGGTTGCATCGATATTAATATTTTTGCAGGCAATATTAAGTTTGCATGCATAACGTTTCGCATATATTAAGTTTGCATGCTAACATTTTTTAGTTTTGCATATATTAAGTTTTGCATAAAGTTTTTTTTTAATAGATTCAGTTTTGCATACTTCTAACATTTTTTTGGTTGCAGGTTAACGTTTATTGTAAACGTTTTGCAGGTTAACATTTTGAAGGTTAACATTTAATTACATTTTTTATTACTAACGTTTGCACTTTTTTTTATTACGTTAGTAATTATTTCTAACAGGCTTTTATTTGCAGATTTTTCATTGCATGTTAAGTTTATTACTTAGATTTGATCTCTAGACTGAACTCTAAGTTTTTTTTTAGATTTAGTTTGTTAGCTCTATTTTTTTTTAAATAGATTTCAAGCCATTTTTTTCTTAAGATTCAATAGTTATTCTAATTTCTTCTTGCTTCGACTATCGTGTTTCGTATAGTTTTTTGTTATAACTATCATAGTATAGGTTTTACTGTAATGTTTATTGTATAACCATTTCTGCACAGATTAAGTTATATTGTCAATCAGATCGGTTTGTTAAATTAGATTCTACATAGTTTACTTTAGTTTATTTCCTGTTTTCAATCAAAATAGTTTAGATTCAATTATTTTTTCCTTTGCATGCAATGTGTTCTCGTTGTTATTTGTTCATTCATAATAGATTAACTGAGATCTGCTCGCTTTCAATTTTTTAATCCTAGTTCTTTTCTACCTTATGTTATGTTCAAGTGTTTCCACTTCTAGCTTCCCTGTCCATTTTGCTTTATTCCTGCATCCAACATGTCTACCCTAATGCTTGAGATCAAACTAACCAGCACCAACTATCATGCCTGGAAAACCCACATGACTTGGATATTCAGATTTCGCCATCTGTTAGATGTTGCCACTAATGCCAGGATCAAACCTGCTACCACTGCTTCTCAAGCTAACCAAGATGCTTGGCAAGCTAAGAATGATGAAGCCCTTGGTTTAATTGGCATATCCTTATGTCCTAAACTGTATGTCCTTATTTCATCCTGTACAAAAGCCCATCAGGCTTGGGACATCCTGAAAAACACCTATGACAGTGCAGATGAGAACCGTAAAATCCAACTTCAAGACCAGCTTGAAGATCTCAAGTATACAGATTTTAATTTTGTTGATGATTTTTTACTTAAATTTGATTCTATTAGAGTTTTATTAAATGGGTTACAAGTTCCTCTTTCTGATTTAAGGATCATTCATATTATAATTCGTAAATGTTTACCTAGGCAGTTTCAATAATTTATTACAGATATCTATTCCCAATTAGCTATCCCTTCTTTAGCAACTCAATTAACTTATGCTATTTTTCAAACTATGTTGCGTCAAGAGGAGGCTAAACTAATCCAATTTGGTATATTGAAATCTCATGAACATGCTTATGTTTCTCAATCTCATAATAATAGAGCTAGTAATAATTCAAATAACAATCAAAATAATTAGAGATCAAACAATTCCAATTGTAATCAAAATCAACAAAGATCTAACAATATTAACACTACTAATAATAATTATCAAAGACCTAATCATAATAATAATAATAATAATCCTTCAAATAGGCCTTATTGTACTTATTGTGGCAAAAATGGTCATTTAGTTCATAATTGTTTTAAGAAACAGAAAGATGATCAACGTAATTCTCAAAATTATTCTAATAATCAATCTCATTTTGCTTTTGCTGTTAGCTTTAATGCTTCTAAACCACTTGAATGGATTGTTTGATAGTGGTGCATCTCAACATGTTACTTCTCATAAGAAGTTTTTGATTCTCTGCAACCTGATTCTTTGAATATTCCTATTTCTTTAGCTGATAATCACTGCTGTAAAGTTGAATGAACTAGTAATGTCTCTGTTCCTAATGGTAAATTACATGATGTTCTGTATGTTCCTGATTTAAAAGCTAATCTTCTTTCGGGTCCTCAATTATGTCAAGATTATAAGATTGAATTTCATAAAAATAACTGTCATATAATTGATCCTAACACTGATAAAATAGTTGCTGATGCTAAGTTAGATGATGATAATCTTTTTAAGTTTTACCAATTTTCCTCTCCTAGATACTCTTTCCTTACTACTGTTGATTTTCATATTTGGCATGAGAGGCTAGGACATTTAAATTCTGAATATATTTCATTAATGCAAAGGGAAAATATGGTAGAAGGACTACCTAAGTTTACTACTTTTAAATTAGATTGCAATGGATGTATGAGTGGTAAAATGCATAGAGACTCTTTTCCTCATAAATCATCTTGGAGAGCTAATAATAAGTTAGCCCTCATCCATAGTGATCTTCTAGGCCCTATGGAAAATACTTCACTTTCAGGATCTAAATATGCTCTAACATTTGTTGATGATTACTCTCATAGAACATGGATTTATTTCTTACATAGTAAAGATCAAGTTCTTGATACTTTTGCTGAATTTCATGCATTTTTAGAAAGACAAAGTCGCTGTAAAATTTAGGTTCTTAGGACTGATAATGGTACTGAATATGTTAATCATGCTTTTCATAATTATTTAAGATCTTTTGGTATTAAACATGAGATTACTATTCCTTATACACCAAAACAGAATGGTGTGGCAGAACGTAAGCATAGAACAATAGTAGAAATGGCTAAATGTTTTTTGCATGCTAGGAATATGGATTATAAATTTTGGGTTGAATCCATGGCATGTGCCACTTATATTATTAATAGAACTCCTACTAAAGCCCTTCCAAACAAAACTCCTAAAGAAGTTTTGTCTGATAAAAAACCAAATCTGTCTCATTTACGTATTTTTGGATCCACTGCTTATGTTCACACACCTAAACAGAAAAGCCAAAAGTTAGATCCTAAATCCACACCTCACATTTTTGTTGGATATTCTGAAACTACTAAAGGTTATAGAGTTTATGATCCTCTTACTAATAAAGTTAAGATAGCTAGAGATGTTTGCATTGCTGAAAATGGTGTTCATGATTGCTCTCAAATTTCAGATTTTGATTTTAGCAATATTGTTCTTGTGGAGGACCAACCTCCATCTCTCAACCCTATTTCTAAAGTTTCTGTTCCTAATGTTTATGTTCCTTCTATTTCTATTTCTCACAATCAGGATAGTAATAATGAGCATAAAGATAGTAATAACACTCATAATGAGCATAAAGATAGTAATGATACTCCTCCTAATCCCTTTGTTTCTACTAGCAGTAGTAGTAGTGATGATGAAGATGATGGTAACAATTTATTTACTCCTAGTAATATTTCTATTAATTCTAGAAGAAATCCTAAATGGTTTAAAGATTTACTTAATGAAGGTGATGATTAGATTGCTAGAATGGGTGGACTTAAACCTAGAAGGATAAATTACTGCAATTATGCTCTTATGTCTTCTTTATCTAATTCTAATGATCCTCAAACATTTGCTCAAGCTAAAAATCAACCTCATTGGCAAACTGCTATGCAAGAAGAATATGATTTTTTAATTTCTAATAATACTTGGGATTTAGTTCCTTTACCTCCTGGTAAGAATTTAGTTTCTTGTAAATGGTTATATAAAACTAAATTAAACTCTAATAATGAAATTAGTAAATTTAAAGCTAGATTAGTTGCTAGAGGATTTTCTCAAATTGAAGGAATAGATTATAATGAAACCTTTTCTCCTTTCGCTAAAATGCCTACCATTAAAGTTGTTATTGCTTTAGCTGCTAAAATGAATTGGCCTCTTCATCAAATGGATGTTAAAAGTGCTTTTTTAAATGGTGATCTGCATGAAGAAATCTATGTCTCAACCTCCTGGTTTTATTCAAGAAGGTAATGAACATTTAGTTTGCAAATTAAAAAATTCTATTTATGGTTTAAAACAATCTCGTAGAGAATGGTATGCTAAAATTAATGCCTTCTTTATTTCCCAAGGTTTTGAAAGAAGTAAAAATGATCCTAATTTATATATCAAACATAGTGAAGATAACATTATTATTATTATTTTGTATGTTGATGATTTAATTCTTACTTCCAACTCTAACCATTTAATTTCTGATGTTAAATATCAACTCAACTAGAAATTTCAAATGACAGACTTAGGATTATTACATTATTTCTTAGGAATGCAAATTTGGCAAACTTCTAATGGTATTTTTATATCTCAAAGTAAATATGCTAAAGATCTGTTAGATAGATTTCATATGACTGATGCTAATCCAGTTTCAATTCCATGTGACTTAGGAACTAAATTAATGGTAGATATGGAATCTCCTTATATTGATGCTACTCCCTATAGAGAACTAGTAGGTAGTCTGATTTATTTAACTCTTACTAGACCTGATTTATCTTTTAGTGTTGGTTTAGTTTCCAGATTTATGTCAAAACCTCAACAAACTCATTTTAAAATTGCTAAAAGAATATTACGTTATATTAAAGGTACTATTAACTTAGGTCTTTTTTATGATGCAAATTTTGATTTCTCTTTAAAAGTTTTTACTGATTCAGATCTAGGTGGAGATCCCAATGATGGGAAATCTACTTTTGGATATTGTTTTTCTCTTGGTTCAGGCTCTATCTCTTGGAAAAGTAAAAAAGAACAATCTGTGTCTTTATGTTCTACTGAAGAAGAATGTAAAATTTGTACTCATGCCTCTAAAGAAGCCCTATGGCTTAGAAGAATCCTTGAAGATTTGGGTCTACCTCAACCAGAACCTACACCTTTGTATTGTGATAATCAAAGTGCAATAGCATTGGCAAAGAATCCAGTTTACCATGCAAAGTCAAAGCACATTTCTCTCCACCACCACTTCATTAGAGAACACATTATAGAAAATAGAATTTCCCTCATTCATTGCAAAGGAGAAGATCAAGTTGCTGATATTTTGACAAAGCCTCTTTCTAGAGAGAAATTTGAATTGCATTGTAAAAATTTGGGATTAATATCCCTTGATGTAATAACCCCAAGTAAAGATTAAAGGGGGGTGTTAGAAGTTGTAATCTTTCCTTGGTGTATTTATAAACCAAGGTTAGACCTTTTTTCTTTTCTTGTTCTAATATATTAGGATATAAGCCAAGGTATCCTAATATATTTCTTTTTGTCTTCTTTCTCCTTCATTCTATTTTGTCCTCTAGTAGAATATGTGAGGACAAATATTTATTTTGTAATTTAGTTTATTCCTCCTTATGAGGAATCTCACACTTGGCCTCACACTTATGAACGGTGGCATTCATTCTCATGGGAGTTACATTTTGAACTCCTTCACTCATCTCTACTTATAGAGATATTTCTCCACACACACAACACTTCTTCTTTATTCTCTCTTTCATTCTTCAAAATTTTGTATGAGCTAAAGCTCTCTCTCTCTCTCTCTCTCTCTCTCTCTCTCTCTCTCTCTCTCTCTTTGGCTATTTTGCCCATTCATAATTCACGGGGGTTTTTTATGCTTTTCCCCCTTCAAAACTTCTTGTCTACTTTGTTGTTTCATTTTTGGTGTATGCTCTAAGGATTAGCCTGATTCATGATAATCTTCTTTTTTCCTTACTCAATTGGATTAATTTGTTCCTAGCTCAAATTTATTTTCCATTTTAACAATTTAGAACAACAAAGAGGGGGGTGAATTAGTTGTTCTCAGGTCCAGATGTACCAATTTAACTTTTAAACACTTCAATAATCTCAAGTCTAATCACCAACACAACTCAGTCTCTAAAGAATATATACCAGAAACATATAACATGCAGTCCATTGTCCAAAAGTATTTATCTTGTAGAATATATAAACATACACATCAAAATATTCACATGAGTATAACACCAAGATTTATAGTGGAAACCCAATTTGGGAAAAACCACTTTGTAACATGTTGCTAATATTTTCACTCTTCTAAAGTGAGCTCTGTGAAAATCCAACCTTGTTAAAGGTTTACAAACACACTACTAGGTGTGACCCTGTTAAAGGATTTAAACACTCTGTCAAAGGTGACCTAGTTAAAGGATTTAAGTACATTCCATTAGAATTCCACCTTGATTAAAGGATTTAAACAATGAATGTTAGGTCAACCTTGATTAAAGGATTTAGACTTCAATACAATGGTTAGAAAGTAGAAGTAGTTTTTGATCTAAAAAACATACAAATCACTTTGTAAATAATAGATCCAATTCACACATATATGTCAATTTACTGACTAAGTTCCATTTCCATCTCCATCCCTAATTTTCTTAGAATTTGCTTCAAGCAATCACAACTCTGATCAACTCCTTCACCTTCAGCCTTCTGCTTAGACTTATTATTCAATAACATCAACAACTCCAGCATACTCTATATCCTCACACTTAGGTTTTCCTTTATACCTCTCCAGTCATGTAGATCCATCTTTTGTCTCTTAATATCCTTCGTAGATTTTAGGTTAGGTCAAATTCATTGAATCCTTCCAACATTTAAGTTCTTCATCCTTCCTTCTAGATACATCTTCAATCTCCTCATTGAATCCATAATAAAATGATTTACCATGCATTAAATTTTCCATACAATTAATTAATAAAGTCAACACAATTTACATAACCCAAGAATTCAACTATGTCGGCTAGAAATCTGAATTCTTTCTCCAAATGTAAATTACTGACACTTGGTTAATAATGTGTTCATCTCCTTGGTCATCACTATGTAACTCAATCATCTCTACAAGTTGTCTTCCTCGGCTAACACTGTCTTGCTCAAAAATTTCCCATCACTCAACATAAATTGATGTTTCGTAAACACTAAATTTACTCAGCATATACTAGCACTCGGTCAACACTAACATCACTTGGCTTAAACTATATTTCTTTACTTTTGCTGAGTTAAGCCTACTTCTTCATTTTTTCTTCTTACTTAGATAAATAATACATTATCTTATCAATGTGCCAAATAATCAAGTACTCATTGAAGTATCAAATAACTCAACCTTTCCCTAGGTTCTATTGTTATCTCCCTTGCCCTAATCCTTTTCATCAATCAATAGATATAGTACTTTCATAGATAGCAACTATCTTACTAGTTAAAGTTTGACATCGATGACAATACAATAATTACTTCAATTGTAGTTTCCAACAGCAACCACCACAAAATATTAGTCAAATGAGGACCTTACAAGGAAAGATACAATCAATAAGGAGATTTATATCACAACTAGATTACAAGGCACAACCCTTCACTAAGACTCTACATAAGGGTGTGACATTCAAGTGGACTAAGGATTATGAGAAGAATTTTCAATAAATCACAGATTACCTGGAAAATCATTATCTTCACATGGCTCTTATTCCTGGAAGAACTCTATTGCTCTACATGTTATCTACTACTTCTTCTTTGGGAGTATTGCTTGTGCAACATGACAATCAAGTTTGTGAACAAGCAATTTATTATATCAATAGAACTCTGGTATCCTATGAGTTAAACTACACAATCATTGAGAAGTCTTGTCTAGTAGTAGTGTTTGCCTCTCAAAAGTTAAAACACTATATGTTGGCTTATTCTACATGACTAATTGCAAAAATTGATCCTCTCAAGTACTTACTAAGAAAAGTAACACTAACTGGATGATTGGCTAAATGGGTGATGATTCTTAGGGAATTTGACATCACATATATTGATCGAAAGATAATCAAAGGATAAATACTGGAAGATCAACAAGAAGATGCACCTTTTCAGGATACACAACCTCTTGTGGCCTATTTTTCTAATGAATCCATTTTTTACTTAACACACCATCTGTGGAAGATGTATTTTGATGGTTTTTTCATGTAGAAAGTTGTTGGTGTTGGTGCACTCTTTGTTTCTCTCTAAGGTTACAAAATTCCAAAGGCCTATAAGATGATCTTCCCATGCACCAATAATGTAGAAAAATATGAAGGGTTGGCTAAAAGACTCAAATTGGCTATTCAATGAGGGATTGAAGAACTTCATGTCTATGGAGACTATTAGCTCATGATCATTAAAGTCAATAATGAATACCAAACTAAGGATGATAAACTCCTGCCATACAAACACTTGATTGATGATTTGAAGAATTACTTTGTATTTATCACCTTCCAATAACTACTATGTGTAGAGAATAAAGTAGTGGATGCTATGGCTACTTTAGCCTGAATGCTATAATTGGAAGAGAATCAGTTTTGCTATGACTTCCTAGTAGAATAAATCCCTTTCCCTTCTTATGACACACCTAAATCCCAAATTGTAACCACTATTATCACTCCTAACACTTCCCACTAAAGTCAAATCTATGCTTACCTTAAGAACCAAATTATCTCTGACTCCCTTTCCCATAATGAAAAATGAAATCTCATCTAGAATGCCTCTCATTATCTCATCATCACCAATGACTTGTTTAGGAGAGGTCTTGATGGTACCCTTCTTAGGTTTTTGAGCATGAGGAGTCTGAGAGAGCACTTAGGGAAGTTCATGAGGGTATTTATAGGTTGCACTCAAATGATCTTTCCTTGGAAAAGAAGATTCTTAGAGTAGGCTACTACTGGCCTACCATGGAGAAAGATGATGTCCAATTCTCTAAAACATATCAGAAATATCAACTTCATGGAAACTTGATTCACGCTCCTGCCAGGAATTTATTGTCTTTTATCACTCACTGGTCATTTCAGCAATGGGCTTTTGATCTTGTGGGTCAGATATATCCTTTATTCTCCAATGGACACAAGTTTATTATTATAGCTACCGAATACTTCACTAAATGGATTGAGGTTGTACCCCTTATTAAGGAAATAATAAAATAGGTGGCTATGTTCATACTCCACTATATCATCTCCAGATGCGACATCCCCTCATTAATCATTACAGTTAATGGATGACAACTCAAAAATAATGACATTAATGAGCTTTGTGCTAAGTTCCACATCACGTATCATTCCTCCTCTATATACTATCCTCAAGGGAATGGATAGGTAGAAGCTTCCAATAAGAAAAATGCTTAAGATCCTATAAAGAACAGTTAACAAATTAGGAAAGGATTGGCACTTCTATCTAAATCCAACTTTACGGACTTCTTGAACAAGCATCAAAATGTCTACAAGGGCTACACCATTCTTGCTAGTCTATGGTTCTAAGGAAGTCTTACCTATTGAAGTTGAATACCTTCACTTAGGGTATCGCTATATGGACTTATTACAGATGAAGATTACATAATCTCTCGACCTTAACAACTGGAACTACTTGATGAACATAGAAAAGTAGAATTTGACCATTTGAGCATCTATCAAAAGAGAATTTCTAAAGGCTACAACAAAAAGGTTCATCACCATGAGTTTCAAGTTGGAGATCTCATTTTGAGAAAGAACTCAAAAAATCAATCACATAGAGAAAAAAAGGGCAAATTTGAACCTAACTAGCTAGGTCCTTTTGCCATTATTGCAATATTTAGTTCTAGAGCTTAACAGCTAGATACTCTAGAAGGAGATGTTCTCAAAGAGCCTATCAATGCTCTCCATCTGAAAAGATTCTATAGCTAGATATTCTGCATCTTGTACATCAACCTATGATCCTAAAAAAATCCTAAAAATCATATACAGTCCAAAAAACTATCAAAAAGCATATAAAGTCTTGAAAAAATGATCATCTTGGTGAAAACCTAGAAACAAGAGCCTTGATGTATCCAAAAAAAAATTATAATATATAAAAAATACAAAAAAAAGAATAAAAAATTAGAAAAATGGAAAAAGTAGCTTGGTGAAAACCTAGAAATAGGTGCCTTTGTAGAGAAAAAAATCCCAAGTAGTGAAAACATGGCAAATAGGTGTCACTTGTAATCAATGCTCCATCTATCAATGTGTGGCTAAGCTCTCATGCTTTCCTTGATCTCTCTATATCAGCATTCACTCCTCGTCTCATTTATGCCATCATGGACTAGAGTTGGTCTTGTCCTCAATTGTTATCTACCCCTTGGGAGAAATATCACACTATCTATTTGAGTTGTCAGCACTTTACCATTTGATCAATCTCTTGAGCTTAACCCAAGTCAGTATACCAGTCCTTCTAGATGGACAATTTTACATTGACATGCTAATCAGGTGTTTCTCAACACCCTAATCCTACAGTGTTTCTTAACACTTCCAATATAGATATCATTGTGTTTCTCAACACATATCAGATCTTGCACTATCAGCTACACACACACACACACCTTGACTAAAGCACAAAGATATTTCTTAATACCCAGCACAAACATGAAACTTATAAAACTAAATTTACTAAGATATGCTGACCTATTTTCTTATATGTTGTTTGTTATCATGAATTTTGGCTTGTTATGTCTTCTAAGGTTGCTTGATGTTGTCTACCTAAATAGAGTCTCATGACAGGGGACATAACATATTTTCTTTAATTTATGCTTGTGGTGTGGTTTCAATGATCCTACGTTGTCTCATAAACTAGGTATCTATGGTAAGATCCTCCATCAGGATTGGAACATATCACATACCTCAAACTATTGTATCTGAATGCTTAGGTGAGGTTAAAACTTACTCCTTGTCTATTGCTTGTGTCTGCTACATAAGACAACACTTTCAGTTATTTTGGCAACTTGTACCTGGATAAAAGTGTTATCTCACAACATCAAACCGGAAACCATGTTTAGGTCATCTCATCTCTTGTGCCTCTATACTTTTGTATGTTTCCTACATTTATCTAATGGAGTTATATTCATATCTTCATGGTCGCTCGTGCACCAGTGAAGTTTGTATCAACCCAAATGCGCCTTAATGCTCAAATGATTATTAAAATAAGGATAAAGGATTAGTGACTTGACTTGTGTCTTAGGATGCATTTCATTCTAGGGATACATTTTAGTTGTGCATTTATGGTTTCTTTTGAGCCATCCTTCCTTTCTCTCCATCGAGGTGATCAATTGCAACCTCTCTCGTTGACATTTGACTAATATTTGCAAGGTTAGTATCATCATAAAAGGGTCCTAGAGTGCTAAGTTTTCATTATTATATATATGAATAAGCATGGAAAAGATCAACATGAAACAAGCAATATATCAAAATATACATGATATCAAAACAAAAAGAAGAGGTGTCATCCACATCTACACTATACAACATCAGTAATAAAAGTATGAAGTCAGAGCATATGAATTGACATCATAAACATGACATGATATATATTACAAAAAGACAACATACATGAGCATAAAAGGAAATAAATACCATGATCAAATATGGAACATGTGCTTATCAAAGATAATAACGATAACTCAAAATATCTGTCACACACACACACACACACAGATAGATATATATATATATATATATATATATACATATCTATATATATATATATATACATATACATATATATATATACATATATATATACATATATACATATACATATATATATATATACATATATATATATATGTATATGTATATATATGTATATGTATATATATATGTATATATATATATGTATATATATATGTATATATGTATATATATATGTATATATGTATATATATATGTATATATATATATATACATATGTATATATATATATATAGATATGTATATATCTATATATATATATATGTATATATGTATATATATATATGTGTGTATATATATATATATATATGTATATATATATATGTGTGTGTGTGTATATATATACATATATATATATGTATATATATATATATATATATGTATATATATATATATGTATATATATATATATATATGTATATATCTATATACATATATATATGTATATATGTATATATATATATATATGTATATATATATATGTATATATATATACATATATATATATACATATATATATATATATACATATATACATATATATATATACATACATATATATATATATATGTATGTATGTATGTATCTCCCAAAATAGTGTCTCAAGTACAAAAATGGTGCATCCTCGATGCAAATAGAGAAATAAGCATTTCAAAATATGGAACAAGGGGATGAGATAAGAAAGGGGATATCAAGAAAGACTCCCTCCCTCTATCTAATCTTGGGTTGGAGGAGGAGGGGCATCTTCTCTGGTAGGCGCTGGTATTGGCATGGCCCCCTCTGACTGGGTAGAAAACTAAGTATATGATGGTGTCCTGGCAGTGGATAGTACTACTTTAATATACAAATAATAATAATAAATGGCTCTATAATCCTGATAGGTGGTTGTCAACCAAATTGAATCTTGTGCACCCCATAGCTCCTATATCTACCTATCCATATCTACCAACTACAATTCTAGTACCACCTCTCATATCCTAGATTTTGTAAGCTTTGCCTATAGCTGAGTAATATGTTGATCCCTATCATCTAGACCTTGTGCTTCTCTAGGTGCCTCATCTAGTGATGTTTATGTTTCCATCTCCTCCTCCATAGTCTCCCTCTCCTCTCCCAGTGGCCTCCCCTATTTGTCTCTCTTGAGAAGGTGTCCTCATTCCACCTTCCTTTGCACTAGTCTCTCCCCTCCTCCTCCACCAGCTCCTCCTCTGTAGCTACAACAATATCCATCGACCCTATCAAACCTCTATCCCCATGTGATTTGTTGTTATTGGCTCCTAGGTGCCCCCATGTCCTACCTCCCTATGATCTCTTGGCTCCTCCTCTCCGTGGCTCATCAGTGGGATCCTCCTCATCTAATCTTGGCACACACTCAGCAGGATCTATGAACCTAGGGAATGGATGCTCTATCTTATGTTGTGTATAGGTAAAATTCATCCCAACCTCTATCATCACAAGCAGGTAATCCCAATCTACACTAACCAGATCTCTAAGCTCCTGAACAATAATAACATAAACAAGTCATGACCCCCAGTCGGCCTCCTCATCTGGAATTCAACATATACAATGAACTTTGTCATAGTATCATGTCACTGACCAAACTAATGCCAAACCTTGCTAATACAAAATTTCTCCATGAGGGGAGTGTCCCTACATAGAAATGATATAGGTCAGACTTTTAGCATAAGAATATATCAAAATGTGGAATGCAACAATAATGGTATTTCATAAATCAAAGAATATTACCTATTAATCAATTGCCTACTACTGAACATGAATGAAAACTCTCACGAGGAGCCTATCCATCTCTCACAACTAATGTATGGTCTCCACAACATTGTTGTCATATCATCAAACTATCACCTCCAAAACATAGTCTTGCCCAAATTGGGCTAATGAATATATCCTATATACCTAAATATATAATGCATACCTACTCCTCGGGATACCTAGGTAGCTAGACATGCTATAGGGATATGCTCCCACATCGATATCTGAAGAACTATGACACTTTTTTCCATGTTGTGTCCCTATCAATAAAAAATATCATGTAGCTCTTTGCACATGTGGCACAGAAGGTTGTATCCTGGTTGAAATTGTGAGGCCTTCTCAGCATCTCATACAAAATGTAGCCTCATCCACACTAGAAGCCCTATTGGTTGTGGTCACGTGTAGTGGAAAAATTGATCAATCTAGCTAAGACATGTGCCAAAGGGTACTCCTTACCGTATTGCCTCAACATGTACTCCCAAGTAATGTGATAGTCGAGGATGGTATCATCTGCAAAAATCCCCCTAAGAGTTGCAATCCCCTCTATTGGATCCTGATCATAGAAAACTAACTCTCCAACTATCAACAGATGAAGTATCCATTAAACATTCTCCGGTGTGATGGTGATATGGCCAGTAGGTAGATGGAAGGTATTATGCTTCAAGTGAAACCTCTATCCTAAGGTTGTTAGTAACCCATGATTCACATAGATTTTGAGCATAGTAATGAGCTTCCCTAGCCCACACTAATCAAGTACAAAAAGGTCCTCAGGTGATAGAAAATGAACCAGTCTAAGCATCTGTGGGTAGGCACACTAAAATATGGGATTGGGGAATCGAATCTACAACAAAGAACATAAGGAAATGCATCAGTATTTTTTATAAATTGAGTATAAGAACATTAGAAATCAAGCATTTTGCATCTCTACAAGGCTACACAATTACTATGAAAAATTAATTATTTCACACTAATGATTAAAAACTGCAAATTTGGACCATACAATGAAATAGATGACTCAGATTTATCATATGATGAAACTCTCTAGGCAGTGAGATACAGTTGCTCAGTACAATAAATTTCTCAGTATCGTATGATACATGGGTACCTATCATGCGATACAACTCATAAAGCCATACAACCCACATTTTCAAACTAGTTTATCCTATGATGGAACCCAAAAGGGTGTGTGATAAAAGAATTTTATCGCATGATAAACTGGGCCAAAAGCCCTAAAAATGTGAAAAACATCAAAAAATGACTAAAATGTATCAAATCACAAAGCAAGTTTGATTACTTACTAGTGCACCGTATACCCAAGGCTAGTTGTAGCACCTCTAAATCTCAAATCGATGGTTTCAAATGCAAATCGACATTTTAGACCCTCTAGAAGTTTCTAAGCTCTCCAAGTCAACTGTAGCAAATGATTTAAAAATGAACCCTTTAGGCCCTTTTTATAGATTTTGACCTAAAATTCAAAGTTCTTGGAAAGCTGCAAAAATTTCACCCTTATCTAATTTTGATATTCTGAATCCATTTTCAAGATCAAAATTGAAATCTTAGTTCATTTACCTAGTCAAATTGTAAAGTCAACCCTTATTAGTCAAATGAAATTTACCGCTAACATTATATGATTTCCACTCATTTTCACCTTCATTTCTTGAACCTCTAAGAATAATCTCATGCAAATTTATCAAATCTAAGTGATTTTAATCTGGTCAACCCTTGTCAAACTTGGTTAAATTTTGGTTAAATCTGGTCAACAAGACCTCCAAACAAATCCAAACAAACTCTAATCTATTCTAAATTTGTTGGAAATCTAATTGATCATAATCTCAATCAGTACGCTTGACCTCTTTGCCTTATTTCAATTTTTATCCCAAGGGGGCATGACAATATAGAAAATATTCTTTTGCAATCAACCCTAATCAACAAATCAATTTAAGCTTCATGGCTTGGGCCATCTCAGCTTCATCAAGAATCATATCAAGTTGAGATTCTCGCCATATCTCTAAAAGAGTGATCTCATCACTTCATATTAGGTCACTCGAATAGGCATCTATTTGATCTCTTGGGGCATATAAGGTTTATCAGAACTCATATCAATTTGGCATCATTCCTGGAGCATATTAGGTTCATCAAGACTCATATCAATCTAGTATTATCTCTCAATCAAGTGATTGGCTTCCTCAAAATCCTTATCTAAGTAGTCATCTCATGCTCTTTGATACATACTCAATCTCATCACTTCATATCAGGCTAGATACTCTAGCCTCGCTCATTATTTTTCACTCAATCAAGTCTCGAGTTAATATCTTGGATTTTCAATTGGTCTTCATTTGATCAAGTTTGGAGTCGGTCCTCCTTAAACAGGAATAGTCTCATTGCTTCATATTAGGATATTCTCTTATTTGGCTTCAATCTATTCTTTGAATCAACATGTTGCTCTCGCATCGATTTAAATAGGGGCAAATGTAATCACCTAAAATTTGTCTAGTAGAACCTAAGCCCCTAATTTTGATCAAGTCTACGTCAAGTAAAATTTTAAATCTCAGAGGCATAATTTACTAGACATAATTATGTAAGAAACCTAAATAATCCCCCTTGCATAATTAAATCAAATAATCTCTAATATTAAAACTTGAAAAATCATTTAATTGTCAAAAACTCCCTTTTAATATAAAGTCCTAGTACTTTTATTAAAAAAAGCACAATGTGCAACTTAATCTTAATTAAAAGGCAATTAAAAGGGGATTTAATATTTTGTCTTATTCTGCAATCAATCTTGACCAGCTAGAATTCTTGAATCCTTTCACATGGATTGATCTTTCTCACCACTCATCTCTACCAAAATATTTTGCATCTTAATCTCCACCCTTCATTCTTGAGGCAATTTCTTTAAAAGAAAGCTCTTCCTTGGCTCAAGGGGTTCCAAGATTCTAAGATCTAAGTCTCATTCTTGCATTCTTGAGTTATTTTTCTATTTTGAGTTACTAGTTGCTTTCATCGTAGTTTCTTTCACTCATAGATTTATTACATTGTTAGCTTAACTCATTATCTAGTATAATCTTGAACTATTATCTAGCTTTGTTTCATTCTAGCATTGTTATTCTTGCAATCTAGTTGCATCATAGCTTTGCATTTTCATTTAGATTGATCTTGGAGTGGTGAACTCAAGTCTTGCATCTCCTCCATATTTGAAATCTTTCATTTTGGAGTAGTCAAGTCACTAATCCTTCATGCCAATCTAATGAACATTTTGAAAAGGATTAAACTCGCTTCAACTAGGAAGTAATAAGTCACTTTTGAGGGTTTCATTTGTTCATTTGATAGGAACTCTTATATCTAAATTCTTGAGTTAATGGTTTATTGAGTGTTGGTTGTATTACAATTGAATACCAGTATTTAACCACACAATATGGACCCCTTTTAGGGTTCTGTTTTCACCTCCCTGACCCCTATATGGTTGTTTCTCTTCCTATCTCTTCTTAGACCCTCTATTTCATGTTCTGATCACAATAATAAGTTATTTTTCTCTCCCCCTTTCTTCTATCCTATCGAGGAAATTTTCCATTCGAGATGCCACATGGGCCCCTTTTTCTTTCCCATCTGCCTACTCTAGGGGGCATCACCTTGTCTAACTAACATTATCTCTAGTAGACAGGGGAAACTTCATTGCCTTTTTAAACTCTCTGCATCATCAAACTTTTAAACTTCTTCAAAATGACATTATTTTAATGTCGTTTCAAAGAGGGGCAAAACATAGACACCCAAATTTGATCAGTAAATCTCTAATTAAATTTAGTTCTCTTCTAGGCATTATTAATTAAATAACTATTATTTAGTTAACTTGTGTCCCCCTTTCTTATTAATTAACTATAATACAATTATTCAAATGACAACCCATAACCATTTAATTAATTAAATCCCCCTTCCTCTATTAATTTAAATAAATAGACTTATTTATTTAAATTAATTCACTCTATCCAAATATTCCACTTATGATTAAATAAATCTCATTTAATCTATTTGAGTGTATGGATCCTAAATTTTAACCACTACCTAACCATCATCTAACCACCTAACTAAGGGTGTTAACTCAATCCAATGCCTTCACACATACTAACCCACCGTTAATTAGTTAATTACCCTTATTTAACTAATTAATCATCCACTCATTCTCTCTCCTCTCATTACACCCTCCTAATAATTCCACTTTCCCACTAATCCAAGTCTAATCTCATCCTAATAATTTTCACCATCCTAATTAAAAGGATTAGGAGGCCAAAGTCTACCTCTTGTCCCATCAACTCCAATCTTAACCTATCCTCCACTTGTCAACCTTAAATTTCCCTTACACCATCTTATGCATTTGTGCTATCCAAAAAATAATATATTCTTTATTCCCACTTCTGCAAATCCCTTCCCACTTCTCAAAATGGTCACATTCCTTAAGGAATGACATTTGAGATTTTAGACAAGATATGCTTTTATGACATATATTTTGAACACCCAATGTCCTCTCAAGCCCTCACATAGTGATACTTGTCACCATTCTATGGACACAAGAAAGCACAATCCATGTGCTTCCCTCAAGATGTGTCTTGACCCTTGTTCACCTTTGCAACTAAACTATCCTGTAATCACCCTAAATTGGGCTACTTTAACCAAAGACCCTATTTTCCCTAATTCAGGATCATCCCCCTAATTATGATAGTTTGATTATCTGATTAATGGCATAATTTATTAAGATCATAAAAATCCCTTAATTGAGCACTAAACATCAATAATTGATCAAATACCCCATTAATTGCCCTTAGCAATAATCAATTAAATCAATCCCCTTAAATACATGGCTAAGGTAATTAATTAAATAAAATTAAATAAAATCTCTAAATTCCAACTCATCACTAAAGGACATGTTAGTTCAAATAAAACCAATTGGAGCTAATTACATGGATCAATTAAGAATAAGTAATCAAAACTCATCTTGGATTAATCATGACCATTGAATCAATCTCAATTTCTATAAAAGGAATCTCTCCTAAGATCAAATCATCCACAATTTCATTCTTACTTACATGTTGTAGAAATTATCACTCACTTACCTTAGTATCTCAATTGCATAATGGAAATTTATCATGTTAGCTTAGGATATTCATCTTAGTTGCATTAATTTCATGATAATTATTCAGGTTTAGAATTGTTACCCTAACTCGGGCATTAAGGCTACACAACAATTCTATCCTGACAATGGAAACCTCCTCTAGTTGTGGGTAGACTATGAATAAGGAGGAATCTCTGGATTCTAGGTCGGTTCCTATTAAGTATGAAATATCACCACCTGATTGAAAATTTGATAAGAAAAGGGATAGAAAGAACTCTTAAAACTGAAATGACTTTGGGGTGATACACCAAAATGGGTTCAGACTTTGATGGGAGAACAAAATAATAGCTCAAAATCATATCTCAAATGCTTGACTCATTAAATCACTCCTCAACATATAGGGTAACAGACTTCACTATTAGGATTAAATCACAAATAGTTCAAATAGTTAACAACATATGTTTTCCATACAAGGTTTAAGAAACAACTGATTACCTCAAGAAGGAACAAAACACATTCACTTCTTTTGGATTACAATTAAAACAACACTTGCAAAGAAAGATGAAACTAGGATTATCAAATCAAACTCCAAAATGTATGAATCCAAGAGCATCTGCTTTATTTCTCTCACAAATCTGATAATGTGCTTACAAAAAATGGCTTCAAAACAAAATAGGAACAATATGTTCACTATTAGCCTCTCTCCAAAACTTGTAACCCCCTAAAATTGATCATCAAAATCAATCTTATAGTATGCCCTAGCCTCAAATCCAAAAATACAAGCCTCCCAAAAATGCCCAATTTTGGCCAAAAATTATGCCCAAAAATTAGCCTATGTCAACTCTCCATGCTAAATGCCTAAAATAATGGCTTATAATAAGGATTAAAATCCTTTTACAAAAATTACCTAAATTTTAAAAATTTAAAAATTTAAATGAAACTTCAATATCCAAATGCATACCCTAACCTCTAAAAATACTAAATGTAAACAAATGAAAAGTGGGGAATAACAAACTCGACCCACTTGCACATGACTCAAAAGAAGAGGAATGAGGTGGCACATTTGCAAATTTTGAAAACTGCAGACATTGACAACAACAGTAAAGGCATTCAATGACACTGCTTGGCGGACTCCAAAAATCATAGGCTTATTTCATTTCTTGAACTTGGTGCTTATCTTTGTCTTCACAAAGAAGAAACCGTAAGTTTTCTGCAAACCCTAGCTTTACTCTAGCAAAAGTTTGAATGAAACTTGGCCTTCATTGAAGAAACTCGAGCTCTTTGTTGATCCTTCTTCACTGGTGAATGCTCCATGTTGAACTTTGTATTTTGGAACTTGGGCCTAATCAATCAACATGTGTCCTTCTTGTTTATTTGCTCACTGTATCTTTATCCTCGAGCATGGCTTTGAATGATAGAGTCTTCTCAGCCTCAAATTAAGGTAAACTATTGTGTTTCTTTTTCCTTTGACTGATGCTATCATTCAGTTCCATTTATCATTGATGACCATCTCTATTTTCACTTTGGTTTGCAGTACTCATGACTATGACTGTAAATACATAACCATTTTTTAGCACATGGTTCTTAGCTTCTACAAGTTTACTTTTTGCAATACAGAGACTCAACATTATTTCTATCTTTGTAAGTCATGGCTTGACTAGTTCTCACCTCTTTGTTGAATGTCTCTAACTGTGGCTCGACCGAGTATCTATCCTTAATTTGTGGGTATAGTCGTGAGCTCAAACTCACTCCATTGCAACAGTCATGGCTTGACTGATATAGATTTATTCCTTTGTCTGTAAATGAAGCCATGACTGTGTCTTCATTTTCATTGGGCCCAACTTTGCTAAAACACGAGATTCAAAGACCATGAATTACAGCCTGTAACTATAGCTTAACATCACTAAAGTTGATACCAATGTATAAGTTTGACTATAGATAAACTACAGTGAACTTTCTCTTATAACTTTGAGTCTTCATTTCATTAAATCGTAGCTTGATGCTATTTACCTGGACTATCATAACATAGTCATAACCCATGAACTTGGCTTAGGTTAGAATGGACAACAACTCAGTCTCCAACTCTGGTAAGTTATTAACTTACCCATGTTCACTGCTCGACCCCAAGTATGAAGCTTTTGATTTTTTATATTAAATACCATTCTTACTGACATGGACTCTTGTGTCGACAGTACCATAACTTGGCCTCCTCATTACTGAACAAATATGAACAAATAGTGCTAAAATAGTGAGTTAACAAAACTCAATTTTTACTTACAATTTTGAGAATATGAATTGTGATCATGGCATTTTAGCATGAGATATGTTTAGTTTTATTACCCTGCTGATATGGGTAAATTTTTATTTGATAGTGCACTAAGAATGAGCAATCACCTTGACATACAACTTTAGTCACTTTTGGTGATAGTCTAAACCAAGGCTGAGATGTGTCGCTATGTAATTTGGCATGAGTTAATACATCCCAGCAATAGTTTCAGATGCTTTCCAAGATATCTAAAAATTATTGATATTGATCACCATCATTTTTGAGTTCTCCTCGTCAGTCATTATATCAAAACTGTGAGCTTATGAGTGAAAGATGTTAAAAGATGTATCCAATTTTTATTAGAAGCTATGACATCCTTCACTCATAAGCTTCACGGGCTTTGGAAGCTAACTCAAAATATGACTAAAAGACATCCAAGAATAGCAGTCACTTTGTTCAAAACAAAAAAGTACATTCCTTCCTATGCTATTTCTTTTGCTTTCAGCTTATGTACATCTACATCTTTGTTTTTTTTTGTTACTATACTAAATGCACACACATATCACCAGAAATTATCAGATTATCTTAGACTATCATTTTTTCTTGGAAAACATACCATGCTACCTGTGATCATGAACATATGCTAAAAACTTATGCCCTCTATTTATAAAAATACCTCTATAGTTTGCTTTCTGTTTGATTTGTCACTTTTTACATTTCAACTGTAGGCATATTTTACTATGCAAATATGTTCAATAGCATAAATTTAAAATCTAAAAGGATTCAAAATATAGCTCACTATATCAAAGTTCATGTAGCATGACCATTGTTATCAACTCACTTGACTACATTTTTGTATTTAAATTATTTCTTCATATTGCACAGTCACTTAGCACTTGAATAATCACTCCAAAACTCACTGGCACAAACTATCAGGCTTTAATAGTAATATCTCTCAATACTAAAATTGAACTCTTTGCAATAAGGTATAAAATTCTTGTTTGTCATCAATGAAGTTTGAGCACGGGCTCGTGACACTCAAAGATACATGTTGTAAAACATTTTATGACACTTCCATTTGTAATCAGCAAAAATAGCGACATTACTTGAATTTGTACCTCTTGAAACAAAAAATACATATTGTACCAGTATTTGTAACTACATTATGTGACTTGATCTTTGAGTGTTTGCAATTTTGGCCTCCTGTAGCACTTTTATCTTGAAATTCCAGCTTGATCTGCATCTTTTCCCTATGACTAAATATGAAAACCAGTCAACTTTCTTTCTACAAAATAAATTGTTAAGCTCTCAAACAACATTATTTTTTAAATGGTTAGATTAACGAACATAATAAACAATTTGTCAATAGATTCTTTGACCATTATGTTCACTAATCTAACCAAGGCACTGCATCATCTGAAAAAGGTTTCTCATTTGAACATACTAAGTTCCTTTAATTCAGATACCTGGTTAATAAAAAGGACAACATACACCAGAATGATCATAAATAGTAAAATTTTTCATGTTTACAAAAATTATTCCCTTTCATACTACCTTGCAGTGAGTGTTAGTGTACATTTCCTTATTGCATTTAGTTTTTCTAGATTGATGTGCAGATTTGAAAACTTGATTGTTACAATATATTATTTGTTTCTTATGCATTGCTTACATCCATTAGGATATAACCACATTTTCTCTCTCTTATGCAGGTATGAACCCTAAAGACCTAAATGCAGATGAAGACCCAGACTTTGAAGACCCTAGGACCTGAGACCTAGGAGACAACTAGCTAACTCAAACCAACACAAAGGTAATGGATGGGACCCTTATTCCATACTTGAATATTTTCTTTCAATTCTGCAAATGTACTCTAATTATTGATATGAAATATGAAACATAGAAAGACATTTGTATACTACATTCAGTTTGAATGCACAATGTAATGATCATTTATGAATTCTAAAATTTTGAAAAAGTGATCAATACTAAGAGTATAATTATGACATCTAGAATGAATGTAGTAATGACATGTAAATTAACAAAACCTACAAGGCAGTATTAATCAGACAAACAAATGTGCAACCTTTCCTATTTGTGCTTATTGTGTTGTATGCTATAATTTTGAGTAACAATTTTGGTGACTTCTGTCGGATGTCTGCCTGCTAGCCATGACCTGCGGACCTATCATAGGGCAACAGAGTTAGGAAAATTGAAACCATGAATGCAACCATTTATTGAAATGAAAATGCACCTAAACTAGACTCAATGCAACCTAGAGACCTAGTGCTTGCACAACACTTATTGAACTAAAAACTAGACCTAACCTAATCCTCAAAGAAAAGCTTGAGGTATATTCCATTAACTAGAATTTGCATATCTTCTCCTTCAGTTGTGGACAACTGAAAAGCATTATTCTCCTTGCATGTTGTTATAACAAAAGGGTTGGACCAAAAATTATCAAACTTGTCATGTTGCCCTAGCCTACTCTTTAGCACATCCCACTTGAGTACTAGATCACCTTCTTTGAATTATCTATACTTAGCTATCCTATCAAATGACCTCTTAGTCTGTGCTTGCCTTAGTTCCATGGTTTCCAATGCCTTCTTTCATTCTTCTTCAAGCAGTAATAAATCTACATACCTTAGTTTAAGAGGATCTTCCTCTTCAAATAGCATCATCTGATCAGATAGCTGTAATGTTGGAAATTTAGTAGAAACTGGCAATCTAGCCTCTTTAGCATAAACCAAGACATAAGGAGAGTTCCCAATTACCTATTTAGGTGTAATTCTATTTAGCCATAAGGCCACCTTCAATTTAGAATGACAATCTCTCTTATTCTCCTGCAAAGTCTTTTTGATAATTCTGGTCAAATTTTTATTAGTAGACTCTAAAAGACCATTACCCTGAGGATAATAGTTAGAATAAGTATTTAAATAGATCCCATTTTTCACAGCCCATTCTGTAACAGCTAAACCAATAAAATCCATGGCATTATCTAAGATAATTGATTGAGGAACTCTAAACCTGGTTACAATATCTTCATAGAACTTCAACATAGCAGGTCCAGTAGCCTCTTTTAATGCAATAGCCTTGGTCCATCTTGTAAAATAATCAGTAGAAATCAAAATCCATTTATGACCTGCACTAGAATTAGGATTTATAAGACCTATAAATTCCATTCCCCATTTGTTAAATGGTTGATCTTCCACAATTGGCTTTAATGGCAATGCTGCCAGCTTTTGTTTACCTGCAAACATAGCACATTTCTGACACCTTCTGGCCCAAGAAAAAGCATCCTTAAATAAATCAGGCTAATAATAGCCAACCCTTAGTATTTTCTAGGCTGTAGTTTTAGGACTGAAATGTCCTCCACAAGATCCATCATGAAATTCAAATAAAATTCTTCTTTGATCTATTGAATCGATACATTTGAGAAACATTCCAGAAAAATCCTTCCTATAAAGTATACCATCAATAAGAACATAGGGAATTGATTGTAACTTGTAGTATCTCCTCTTTTCCTTATCAAGATTATTTGGGCATTGTCTAGTTTGAAAGAATCTGGTCATATCAGATAACTAGGATGTAGGATCATTAAACAATACAACATCACCTTGAAAATGTTTAGATTCTTTAGTATTTTCAGCTTGATCTTCCTCTTCTTCCATTTGAGCACAAAGGCCTTTGCCTCTAACCAGCTTAGTCACATGAATTTGAACATCATATTCCATAACTCTTGTTATCCAACCTGCCCTTTTTCATTAACATCCTTGTTCAACAAAAACTCTTTAATACTAGGATGTGCAACCATCAAATACACTTTGTTTCTGCCAATCAAATGTTTAAACTTCTTCAAAGCTTTAATAATAGCTAGCACATGCTATTCAATGGAATTGTACCTTCATAATCATCCATACCTTTTCTGAAAAAAGCAACTGGTTGCTCCTATTTTTCTTCATTCTTTTGAACCAACATTGTTGAAATAGTATCAGAACCACCATAAGCATATAGAATAAAGTTTCTAGTAAAATCAGGATTAACAAGAGTAGGAGCTGAAGACAAAGCCTATTTAATCAATTCAAAATTCTTCTTTCCCTCATCAGTCCAACTGAAATAGACATCCTTTTTAAGCATAGAAGTCAATGGTTTTAACAGATTTGCAATATCAGGGATAAACCTCCTAACAAAATTTATTCTCCCAATAAAAATTTGCAATCCTCTCTTGTGTTTAGGCAATGAAAGTTCTAAAATTGCAAGAATTATTTTAGGATCAATAGTTGTACCTTCCTTAGACACTTGATATCCTAGAAGTTTACCCTCATGAACTGCAAAAATAGATTTCTTTGGGTTAAGGGAAATCCCAAACTCTCTACACCTTTGCAAAATTTGTCTCAAATGATCAATGTGTTGGTTTGCAACCTTGTTGTAAATTGTCACATCATCTAGGTATACTAGAATGAATTTATACATTAAATTCTTGAAAGCCATGTCCATTGCTTTCTGAAAAGTGGCCCCAGCATTTGATAACCCAAATGGCATTCTTCCGTAATCCATTGTACCCCATTTAGTTGTAAAAGCTATTTTAAACTGATCACACTCTTTAACTAAAATCCGATTATAACCAGAATACCCATCTAAGAGTGAGAATCTCTCAAAACTGGAAACATATTGTAAAATCTATTCCATGGAAGGAAGAGGGTGTCTATCTTTCAGAGATTCCCTATTAAGGTCTCTAAAGTCTACACAAAGTCTTATCTCTCCATTCTTCTTCCTTACTGGAACTAAGTTAGAAACCCAGGATGTGTGCTTAATAGGAAATATAATACCACCATCTAGGAGTTTTCTCAGCTCTTTCAACATTAATGGCTCTAACTTGGGGCTTATAGGCCTTTGCCTTTATCTAATTGGCCTAGCATTTGGCTCCAATTCTATAGTGTTCTAGGTTAATTAAGGATCAAATCCTTTTAAATCAGAATAATCACATGCAAAAACATCACTATATTCTCTGAAAAGATCAATAAACAAATCTTTTTCTTCAAGAGAATTAATTTTACCAACCTTTAACTGCTTATCTCTAAATATTTCCACTTCCTCATAATGATCTTCTTTGATCAACAGGCTGGTTTTACCCTTCCTAAACTGATCATCAGAGTTGAAAGCTAATTCCAGGCTGACCAATCCCTTTGGAAGCTTGTTGGTTTTCAACTAAATTATTTGATCTTCCATCTGCTAGTTGATTTTGTTATTCCTAGAAGCTGAAAAACCATATGTTTCTATCAAAAAACTCAAAATATGTTCATCAGTATTGAAAACTTGTCGATAAGTGTCATTATCTGGAATAGATGACTTAACAATAATCTTGACATGTGACTGGTCTGAAATCTATCCTTTATTTTCTATTACTGAAATATGAGCACCAATACCAGCCAACCTGTCAGCATGCTGATTTTCCCTTCTAGGAATTGAAATCAGGTTGAAAGCATCAAATTCATCTAGAATGTTAGAAACTCTAGATTTATACATCTTTAGAAGATCATTTTTAATAGTATTGATACCTCTCACCTACTTTACTATCAGATCACTATCACCAAATGCCCTTAAACACTTAATTCCTCTCAATCTTGCCCACTCCAATCCTTGAATCAAACTTCTATATTCAGCCACATTGTTAGAACAAGGAAAAGATAACTTGAATGTAGCATAAAATCTATCACCATCAAGTGAAACCAACATAACCCCTGCACCAACTCCATCCTTATTCCTTGACCCATAAAAATATAAATCCCATAGCTAGTTAGACAAATCAGATTCAGATTCTGGATCTTTTATTAAATTAGGCTCAATTGCATTAGACTCTAAAATCATATAATTTCCAAAACCAACGTCAAACATATCATTATTTTGTTCATTTCAAGTAGTCCATTCATCTAAAACAATGTCTGGATATGCTTTAGTTTGTGTGTTATATGCTGAATAATCAAGAATTTCATCTTGATCCATAATCACACAGCTTGTATTAATGGGACTCAGATTGTAAGGTTCTAGTGATCTTTGGCCAATAATTCTGATTTTATGGTCACCTTAGTACCATATCTAGCTCTAAAGTACAAATGTGACCAATCTGATGAAAAATAGCTGTCTGTTTTGGCTGTGAAGTCTCTGGACAGGCACATAGCAAAATATGTTGGCAAATCAATGACATATATATCCTGATGTATTGAGAAATTTGGGTAGGAGTGTAAGGTCAAACTTGCATTTTTAATGACTCATAAGGTCTTAACTGAAGTTCCATCAAGCTGGACCACACCTTTCTCAAGAGGTTCATATTTTAAATTTAGCAAATCTGTTATTTTCTTAGGCATGATAGTGCTAGTTGCACCACTATCTACCATGCAATTATGGACTAATTTATTTCCAATAATCAATGAGACATAAAAAGGAGGAGGCTTATCATTT
Organism: Chamaecyparis obtusa; assembly: GCA_027943335.1. NCBI lineage: Eukaryota > Viridiplantae > Streptophyta > Pinopsida > Cupressales > Cupressaceae > Chamaecyparis > Chamaecyparis obtusa. The sequence goes on along the minus strand of BSBK01003915.1, from coordinate 858,414 downwards.
ACAGGTTTCTTACCTTCTTTTTCAAATGTCTTTTGAATATTCGCTAGCTTTTTGTCAACTATTATTGCTGGTTGTTTCACATTTGCAGCCTTCTTGACTTCTGGTATTTCTAGCTACTGCACTTTAGCAGGCTTTTTCTCTTCTTTTGATAACTTTTCCTAAACCTTAGAAGGCTCAAAATTAGTCATAACCACCCTAGGTGGTTGCTATACTATTTACTATGAGCTAACTGCCAGCTTGGATAGTTCTTCTTTTAAAATCTCAATCTGTCCTAGAATAGATAAAGTCTCACATGCAGACAAGGTTACATTTGTTTTCTTCATAGTATCAATAATATTGAATGGAACAACAAATTGTACCTTGTGTGAAGATCTAGTAGACCCTTGATCAGCACTCCTCTAATTTTGATCCTTATTAGATGAAATTAATGGATTCTTTAGAATAGAAACTAGTGAAGAAGGTACATTACCCACGGATTGATCTACTTTAAGAGCTCTCTTTTTTGCTCTAGTATTTGCTGCTATTGACGAATCTTCATTTAGACTAAAAAAAATCTTCCTCTTTCCAATTTAGGAAACCAGTATCCATAGCACTCTTATCTTATTATTGTTGTACCTCCTCAATAGACACATTCTACTATGAATTCATTGCATTTTGGACCATAAGAGCTTGGTTAAGAATTTCATTAGAACATGTAGACTGGTCATGTGGTTCATTGCATGGAAAACACTAGTGAGTAGCAATATTTTTCTGAGTAGGAACAATATCCCTAATAGTATTAAGAGGTGCTGGATTATACTATCTATTTGGTCTCATATTCCAATTTTTTCTATTTGCATTAGTATTGCCTTGGAATTGCTACCTATTGGCCTGATAATTAGGCTAATTAGGATATTGGGAAGAAGAACCAGCAAACTGAATTTGAGCAGCAAGGTTTGTCTATGATTGATTCCTCTTAAGGGTGACTAAATCATTTCCCAAAGATTTCAGTAAACTTTCTATATTTTGTTGGTTGTCCTTAATACTCTATAGTTCATTTAGAGGATCTGTAGGAACTATCTCTATGGATTTAAAAGATGGAACATCAGATAGTGGTGGGACAACTAATGGTACATTGTATTAGGAATGGGAACACTAAGAGGGAGGGGTGAATCAGTGTTCACTGAACTTTAACTTTTCCTTTTAATCTTTGTGCTTAACTTAAATGCTTAATTACTGAATTAAACATTCACATAAAACATGAAACACAAGAATAACACATGACACCAATATGGTAATGGAGAAATCTGAATAGGTACAAACCTCAGTGGGAATTGACACCCACTAATATTATGCACTAATGTTTTGTGATCCTTGCTAGAAGATCCTTTACCCTATTAGGAGTAGCTTTACAATACTTTTAGTATAGTAGACCTAGTTAAGGGTCAAACCCTATTAGGAGTCTTTTACAATGATCCCTATTAGGGGAGTGGACTCACTATCCTAGAGCTCACTGCTCAAATGGTGAAGGCTACAACCTTCTGATATTAGATACACACTATATCTGATGCGTGAACTGTCACTGTGAGACTAATTGTCAAATCAGTTCCTTGGTGCACTCATGATTTAACCTTTAACAAAGCTCTAACACATTATATGTTGACTTTGCATACCTCTGCTTTGCTTATCACAACTCTATTACAACCTCCATGCTAATTACAATGGGTGCATCTTATATTTATACACTCATACAAATAAAACAATTAGGTCAGCCCTATAACTAATTCCAAACAATGCTTCCAAGTGAATTGGCTTAAGTGTGCTTACAATTATACATGTACATATGTTGGCAACCTAAATACAATGGGCACATAGCCTCTACAACATTAATTTATAATCGCAAACCAAAATAGTCACTGTCAGCTCCATCCTTTGTTTACTATTGGCACACATTGGTTGTGCATCTTCAACTGACTGTAACTTCCACATCTTTTCATATCTATTTATGTGCTCTTAGACTAAGCATAAGCATAGTCCAACAATCTTAACTTCCAAGGTGCATACCATAATTCATCCATACACACGTGCGCTAATGCTCTGAGTCTCTGGTGCTCTGTATGCTGTCCAGTCTTCAACACTTAACTGAATTATGATCTCTACACTTAGTACGATGACTCCAAACTACTATATGACTTTGTTTCCATAATGAAAAAACTATATCTAGTCATATACTTTAGTATAGACAACTTTCCAACAATCTCCCCCTTTGTCATTGATGGCAACAAAGGAATATGGCCAAGTTTCTAACTGTCCCTTTACACAAAACATTTTGTCTTCTATACATCTTTATACATAAACTTATATCTCCCTATACATCTTATATACTCCATATTCTATACAAATCCCCCTTTGACATTAATGACAAAAGTATATCAAAAATTTTATCTACATACACTTACTGAGGGAAAACATCCAGATATGCAATCTTGAGTTTCTGGATCTCCTTCCAAAAGGTTATCAAAGAATTGACTATCTGTAGATGGGCGCACAATGCATAGTGAAGCTTCTCCATCTTCTCCAATTCTGTGCTCAGACCTTGGTCATAGGTAATCATATTCACATCAATCTCCTTTATGTTATGACTGAGAATGTCTAGTGAGGGTGCAAGAGCATTTCTCAACTGAGTCTGTCTAGACCTTATCTTCTCCATGTCTTTCTCTGCCTTCTCAATTATGTCTAACTAACCTTGATAGACATTGTTACATATGTTCACATCATTGGATGTGTCTAGCACTGAATCCTTCACCTTGACAATCATTGCCTCTGCATCTTTGATCTTCTTGAGATGGGCATCAGTTAGCTTATCTTGATCTATGGATTCTGCAATGACTTTCCTTCCTTGATTTGCAAACTCCTTCAATGATGCCTGACCAAACTTAAGAGAGTTCAAGTCTAGTGAAAAATTACTCATCAGCTCATTAAGTCTCTTCTTTAAGTACTTCTCTTTTGTCACTATGGCCACAGATTCTTCTAGGCTTGAAAAATTTACTTTGAATTGTGAGATGACTGTGCTCACATCATCAGCCGAATGTACATTTACCATCTTCTTATCCTCTGGTAGAAAACTATTCAAAATATTTACTGATTCCACTAGGAGGGGATTTCTCCTTACTTGCTTCTCCTTAGCCTTCTCCATAGCTAAGATGTTGAACTTAATCAGGTCTTCTTCTTTCCAGGAGTCCAAACTGCTTGTGTAAGGTGTTAAACTTGACAACAATGAGGAGGGAGTGATGGCAGTGCTATCCATCACCTCTTGTTTCACCTTGAACATTTCAACAGAAGTTTCATTTTCTTTCTCCTTTACTTCTTCTTGCTGAGTGGGAGGTGTATTGCTACATAAGATTTATGCTTCCTCAGTACTGAAAAATGCTTCCTCAAACTTGTCCAAGTCATTATCAGTAGCCACCATGGCTATTTCCACATTATCTATGATAATTGTGCTATCTTTGGGTGATTCTTTCATGGGTGCGGAGTGATCTGCTACTGATTGTGCTTTTGTTATGGGCATCAAGTCCTGAAGACCTATCACTAGCACATAGGAGGTCTCTTCTACTTTTCCTTTCTTATTGGATGCATAAGTGATGGGCGCAGTAGGTAGTCTAATCTATTGCTTCAAGAGTACCCTCTCAAAAGCCTTCTTTGTTTCTTGAGTTATCAAGTCATAGTCTTTGTTCATAATGTGAAAAGTTCTTATTTCTGTTCTCAAGTGTGGCTTCACCAATTTTAATATCAGTGCTTCTTCTTCTTTGGAACATACCAGCAAATTATCTTGTAACACTTTTTCTCTTATCCTAATATCCTCTTCATTTGCTTATCTCTTTAGATGTTCTAAAACATTCCACACTTTATCAGGAATAGAGGTCTACATTTCAAGAACTATTTTCTTGAACTTGATCATATGTTTGATAATCATATTATGAATTTTTGACTTATCAATTTCACTATATGATTCATAGTGTTTCCCTACTTGATCAATTCTTCCCTCATCAACAATTCTTGTTTGCAAAACTTTAAGGCTAGGCCTGAATCCTACCTTGGGAGGTGCTTGATTGTTTCTCTTGCTCCTTGTAGCATGCAAGGATGGATGACTGGTGCTGGTTTCTTTCTTCCTCTTGGCAATAGGCTTATACTCTGGTGGACCAATAGGATCATTGATTTCTATGGGCACAGAAGGAGTATTGTCTTCTTTATCCTTCTGATTGTCATCTTTCTCAACTTTTATTTTCTTCATCTTAGGATCTTCTTGTTCTTCTACTGTTGAGCTCTTCAATTATAGAGCAATCTTCTCTTCTCTTGCCTTGTCAAGGTCTTCTTGGGATACACCATGTATCCTTAAGATTTTTTATGTAACTTTTGCAACCTTTCTTTTAGTTGCAGCATTGTTTAGCTTAGCATCAATTTCTCTAGTCTTCTCTTCATAGGTTCCCCACTTAGGTTCATTATCATCCTTAGGGGTTGATAGCAGTACCTATGCATAAGCTTCAAGAACTTGTTCCTCAACCTCATACCCAAGTGGATGAATCCACTTATTTCTAGGCTCAACGGCTTCCATACAAGTAGTATCAATCTCCACCATGAAACATATTGTATCTTTATACTTCTCCACAATGCTCTCAAGAATTTTGTACCTCATCTACATCCTTGCTCTGAAGGTCTTAAATTCCAAAGTAATGAAATCTCTAAGTGTGCTTTATGTGGATGCCTTGTTTGATAGCTGAGGCATGGTAGGAATGGACTTGTCTAGATACAAGTCTAACACTTTACCAACTATATGAAGGTACATATAGATGATTAGGGACCCAAACTTGAATACTTTATCTTGTCATGTTTAATAGCTTTGATGTTGTCTATCAACTATGTGCGCAAGATCTCACACAAGTTGAACTCTCCATCTTCTTGCACAAGATGGATGGCTACTAGAATAGTGCCTGCAGACATACTATTCACCTTGCTGGTGTGATGAAATCTATAACCAAGTATCATTGACATCAACTTAATGTCTGGTTCCTCTATAGGCTCAATGGTCATGCCACACTTATCACTTCTAGATTTACACACTTGCTCCACCATTTTCCTAACATCCTTACCTACTAGAAGGATGGCACCTATCTTAGAGAGGCATGTTATCTCATGAATCAAGTCTCCTATGATTCTTACTGGTACATCTCCAATCCAAAACAAATCATCATGGATTATGCTCAATAATATCTTTATCCATTCTTCCTCATAGAATTCATATGTCGTGGCATATTCAATAATGGGGTGATCATTCCATTTGTTGTATTCATCCATGAATTTTTTGTCTGGTTTCAACATTGTGTTCATGTGTGCCCTTAGCCAATCTAGTCCAACAAGATCCTTCTTACAATAGATGTAAGCCCTTATGTCTTCTACATGCATGATGCCCATCGGCATGCGGGAGAATGCTCCCTCTAAATCATCTAGGGTTGACTTGAATGGATGCCTCTTAAAAACATATCTCTTCTTTTCAACTACATCATAAACAATAGGAGTGGCCATGACTTACTTGTTAGATGCTTTCCAATCGATCTCTGAGATGTTCTGAAGGATTCTGAATCAGTACAATGAGCTAGCGTTTCCTGCAACTGATCAAATGCACTGTAATCACTGATGATTCAATCTCCAAATCTCCACAACTACTTCCAAGGTTCTTCTACTCTCAAATCACTCTGAATATGAATGCAATGAGAGAACAAATAATTTTTTGTGTACTTAAAGTAAGAATTCAGCCATTAATGCAACTTCCGTAAACCAGGCTATCACTTCAAAATTTCAAACTCGATCTCCGCTTACAATCAGCATGTGCACTCTTGCACAAAGGTTCCTATATACTCCAAAATCTTAAGTCATACTCTAAAGATGAGTATACCAGCCACACAAGGGTCTAGAGCTAAATTAGCTCCCCCTATGACCCTAGGGGCCATTCATGCAGATGTAGAGGGTGCGTCCACTAGGGATACATCCAATACATTCTCATCAACATTATCCTTCTTTCCATTTGACCAAATCAAGCTTGCATTATCTGAGGCCTTCACAAACTTGACTTCTACTTCAGGATCCAAAATTGGTTCTTTAGCCTTTTTAGGGCTTTCCTGACCTTGCGCCCTTGATCTACAAAACTATGATATATGTCTAGCCTTGTTACAGGTGTGACAAATCACTGGACGTCTATTATTCCTCGGTGCATTGACATAAGTCACCATTTTACATTGTTTTTTTGTATGACCATTATAGTTACATATCTGACATGTAACATTCTAAGAACTTCTTACATTGGTCTGATTCTAATTTCTTTGATCATGTTGAATCCTATTCTTCTTACTAGTCTTGCAATTTATTGCTCTGTGACCAAATCTATTACATGTATAATAGTAACCATTAAAAGGTTTTACCTCTATACAGTTCCTTGCAATGTGTCCATGCTTGTTACATGCAAAACATGTACATTCAGTAGGCTTGCACTCATTCTTAGGAGGACCAGCATTGTCTTTGGTTTGATCTTCAGTCTTCTCAGTATTGGTAGTGTTCTTTTATGTGTCCTTTCTTTCTCACATACTATCAATCTAGTTTTGTGCTTCATTGTATCCAATATAGCTGGTGTCTCCCTTGGCTCTTCTTGCATACAACTGAGATTCTATCATATAAGAACTGGTGTGCAATTTTTCAATATGATTCTTTGCTTCTTTCAATTTAGATTCCAAGCTTTCCTTGATGTTCCTTAGCTCCAAGATTTCCAAGTTAGCTTCCTTTAGCTCTTCATTGAGTTGAATGTTCTCCTTGACTTGTTCATTTTAGACATCTTGATTGTTCATTAGTTTGTCATCAAAATCTTCAAGTTGACTTAAAAGAGATGCATTTTATTCATTCAACTTCTTGATTTTATCTTCAAGATCACTGTTAGAGCATCCTTTCAAATCCTTTCTTAGTTTTTTGATAACTAATTGAGCATCACTAACTTTTTCTTTTAGTTCTTCAATTTCTCTTTCTAAACTATCTAGGTCATCGAGAGCTGCTTCAAGATTCTTCTTCAAATGTTTCATATTTTCTTTGTCCATGATCTCCTCAAGTGGTTAAACTTATATGCTAAGGACTAGAGCTCTGATACCAATTGTTAGGAATGGGAACACTAAGAGGGGGGGCTGAATCAGTGTTCACTGAACTTTAACTTTTTTTTTTAATCTTTTTGCTTAACTTAAATGCTTAAGTACTGAATTAAACATTCACATAAAACATGAAACACAAGAACAACACATGACACCAATATGGTTATGGGGAAACCCAAATAGGTAAAAACCCCAGTGGGAATTGACACCCACTAATATTATGCACTAGTGTTTTGTGATCCTTGCTAGAAGATCCTTTACCCTATTAGGAGTAGTTTTAAAAGGCTTTTAGTACAGTAGACCTAGTTAAGGATCAGACCCTGTTAGAAGTCTTTTACAATGATCCCTGTTAGGGGAGTGGACTCACTATCCTAGAGCTCACTACTCAAATGGTGAAGGCTACAACCTTCTGATATCAGATACACACTATATCTAATGGGTGAACAATCACTATGACACTTCTTGTCAGATCAGTTCCTTGGTGTGCTCATGCTTTGACCTCTACCAAAGATCTAACACATCATATGTTGACTTCACATACCTCTACTCTGCTTATCACAACTTTATTACAATTTCCATGCTAATTACAATGGGCGCATCTTATATTTATATGCTCATACAAATAAAACAATTAGGTCAGCCCTATAACTAATTACAAACAACACTTCCAAGTGAATTGGCTTAAGTGTGCTTACAATTATACATGTACATATGTCAGAAACCTAAATACAATGGGTGCATAGCCTCTACAACATTAATTTATAATCACAAACCAAAATAGTCACTGTCGACTCCATACTCTATTTACTACTAGCACACACTAGCTATGCATCTTCAACTAACTGTAACTTCCACATCTTTTCATATCTACTTATGCACTCTTAGACTAAGCATAAGCATAGTCTAAAAACCTTAACTTCCAGGGCACATACCATAATTCATCCGTACACATGTGCACTGATGCTCTAAGTCTCTGGTGCTCTGTATGTTGTTTAGTCTTCAACACTTAACTGAATTCTAATCTCTACACTTAGTGTGTTGACTCCAAACTGCTATATGACTCTGTTGCCATAATGACAACACTATATCTAGTCATATACTTCAGTATAGACAACTTGCCAACATATTGGACTGGATGTTAGGAAAGAAAGGCATAGGAGGTATAGGAGCTATCATCCCTACCTGGATAAGACTATTTTCTACCCTAATAGTAGTATCAAAAGCTTGGGGTAAAGACACTCCTCCCTTAGATTGAATCATTATAGAGATATCACTATTTAAGCTCTTCAAATAATACAAGAAAGCATATTCAATTGAAGGCCTTACTATAACAGGAATTCTATTCCAAGTCTTCTGAAAATGGAGATTGAAATCACTCATCCCCTCTTTTGGGGCCCTCTTAATAGTAGTTAGTTTGTCTACCAAGGACAGGTTATCAGATTTGTCCTCAAACAATTTAGACAGCCTTTCTCCTAGGACATTCCAAGTAGCAATAGAGTCCACCGGGAGAGTTCTGAACCAATCGAGGGCTTTACCCTTGAGAGATGTAGCCAACAACTTCAAAGCTACATCCTTAGCTATGATATGATGAACATTGCAAAGAGTTGCAACATCTCAGATATGCTCAATAGTTGTCACATGTGTTTCTCTTGTAAAAGTTGGCAAGCTTTTCAAAGCAGCCAATGGAATATCATTTTGATTTGCAATCCTCAAAGGACTACCTTGATCAAATGGAACAAAAGGAAGGTTCCTTGCCATTGCTTTATGTAGAGGAGCTTGCTGCTAAATGACAGGTGTAACAAAAGGCTGAGTAGGCTGAATCACCTTCCTTTGATATGTCCTCAAATTCTAGGGAATTGCTACAATTCCACTTGTAGAAGCTCCAAGAACAAAATTATCTCTACATAAATCTTCAACACTTGGTAATTTTGATATGGAATGATTAGGAACACCAAAATCCTCATGAAGACTAATTTCTTCAATAATTACTTCAAGCCCATCTGAATTTGTAGCCTAGTCTTCAAAAATAGGGTTATCAAATGTTGAAAAATTTGAATTCAATAGAGTACCTCTTGGCTCTTGTGATGTTCTTCCGCCTGTGGATGATCTTCCTCCCCTTCTTCCTGACTGCAAATCCTGATACACAAATCCCTCCTTGTTTGATCTCATTGGAGTTCTACTCATTAAAACAAACCCCTCAAATATGAAACTGAATTGAAAACAACCATGAATTTGTAATTCAAAACTGAGAAGCAGTTCATGATCCCACCGGGCGTGCCAAAAACTGTTCAGGTTTAGAATTGTTACCCTAACTTAGGCATTAAGGCTACACAAAAATTCTATCCTGACAATGGAAACCTCCTCTAGTTGTGGATAGACTATGAATAAGGAGGAATCTCCAGATTCTAAGTCAGTTCCTATTAAGTATGAAATATCACCACTTGATTGAAAATTTGATAAGAAAAGGGATAGAAAGAACTCTTAAAATTGAAATGATTGTGGCGTGATACACCAAAAAGGGTTCAGACTTTGTTGGGAGAACAAAATAATAGCTCAAAATCATATATCAAATGCTTGACTCATTAAATCACTCCTCAACATATAGGCTAACAAACTTCACTATTAGGATTAAATCACAAATAGTTCAAACAATTAACAACATACATTTTCCATACAAGGTTTAAGAAACAACTGATTACCTCAAGAAGGAACAAAACACATTCACTTCTTTTGGATTACAATTAAAACAACACTTGCAAAGAAAGATGAAACCAGGATTATCAAATCAAACTCCAAAATGTATGAATCCAAGAGCATCTACTTTATTTCTCAAAAATCTGATAATGTGCTTACAAAAAATGGCTTCAAAACAAAATAGGAACAATATGTTCACTATTAGCCTCTCTCCAAAACTCGTAACCCCCTAAAATTGATCATCAAAATCAATCTTATAGTATGCCCTAGCCTCAAATCTGAAAATACAAGCCTCCCAAAAATGCCCAATTTTGGCCAAAAATTATGCCCAAAAATAAGCCTCTGTCAACTCTTCATGCTAAATGCCTAAAATAATAGCTTATAATAAGGATTAAAATCCTTTTACAAAAATTGCCAAAATTTAAAAAATTTAAAAATTGAAATGAAACTTCAATATCTGTGTGTGTGAAAATTGTACCTAGCTATGGACACAACACTTCAGTAAAACATTAGAGGTTAGCAAAAATTGAAATATGCAATGAAATGGAAACTAAGCTAACCAGGCGATTTACTACCTTCTAGTAGATGTGAGTATGATATTCTCAGATCAGACCGAGACCAATGACAATGCAACACCTAAACAAAGGATTTAAATGCAGACATGAATATGAAATAAATGCAAATTAATCTATATTTTTGTATTTTCTATGCAATTAGATGAAAAAATAGATATGAAACTAATCTAGATGAAATGGATATGATATGCAATTGATCTAAAGATGATATGCTAAAATGATATGAATGCTCAAAAACAAATGAAAATCTCACAATAGCTTGGATTCGCAAAAGATGGATTCTTCAATCACCAATTCGCCAGCGTGAGGATGCAATTTCATGGATCCTTTTAGAAGAGTTGAAGCCTTGATTTTATAGAAATCCAGGGCTTTGAGGGTGCATGAGAAAATTCATAAATCACTCTTGATGAACTCAGGTTGATTTTTGAGTTAACAAGAAATCAGAGATAATTAACTCACATAATCATGCAAAATCATGCAAGAATAGCTTTTTAACTTGAATCAGAAGTTGAGATCAACTTTTAACTCAAAAGAGAGTTGATTTTAATTTTATAACAAATTGAATTGATTTTTTTGATTCAAAGTTTAACTGCTCCTTGAATGTGCACAATTAATTATGAATTAATTAAATAAATAAAGTGATTTATCCTCAACTTAACTGATTTTAAACTTAAGAATAACTGATTTATGGGTTAATCAATTATTAAATCAAACTTTTATTCAAAAACTATATCATTAAATTTGACAATTGATATTAATTAATTAAATAAGAATTTAATCAATTAGTCATAGGATATTTCAATTTATTGTCAAAATTTAAATAATATAATTTAGGAATAAATTTAATTAAATAATTAAATGGTAGAATTAAATCTAATTAATTAAATATTCTAAATATTTAATTAATTAGATTTATGATAAATAAGATTCATCACCAAATAATCATTAAATTAAAGATAATTATGATAAATAAGAATATTTCTAGGAATATTCCCCGATGCAGAATTTGGGATAATCAATTAAAATTCAATAACGTGTAGATGTGCCTTAGGCTAGGACTTTGATGTCGATTTCATTTGATTTCTTGATGTAGGAGGTTAATGAACTTATAGCCCATTTTTTGGGTATTACATTTTTCCCCTCTTTGAATTACTGTGCGAAGCGCAATGGTTCAAAGATTAGTCTGTGTATGATGTTGAAACTGATTTGAAAGATGAATCGATTCCAAGATAGAAACCGATTGAAAGATTTGAAAATACTAGGTCTTGAATGACCAAATATAATGTTAACTATAGCAATGATGAACCGATGATTATGAAAAAGTGTCAAAACACCTGATTCTAAACCTTATGATTGCAAAGAAGTGAGTGACCAATTCCAGCCCTGATCATCAATAAGAATCATAGTGGTATCACCTCCTGAACCCATCAGATACGAAGAACCAAGGAAATAACACTAATGAACCAATTGTTATGAAAAGCTGATATAGTTTACAGGATAGATTAGGATACTAGATTGATATGGATCTTGATGAATCTGATATTCCACAAGCGATGATAGATTTGCCCCAAGTGATGAGGACTTTTGATGAGTCAGCAACTAGACGTGGTTCTTGTCTTGATCACTAAAAGAAAGATTTGATCGACAAAATTATATTTATAGACTTGAATGATGTGCAATAACATGCCCCTTTCAGGATAAAAATTGAAATTTGACAAGAAAAGTCAGCGTTGAATGGTTTAGAAGCATGTTAATTGATTTGAGAAGTGGTTATACACGTCCGAGAATGCATTCTGCATCATTTGAAGGTCTTGGAGACCAACTTTGACTAGGTTTGACCATGAGTTGAGAATGGTTGACCAAGTTGAAATTTTGATAGTTTGATGTAAGATAATCAGTTAAGTTGAATTTTGGATTTCTATGAAGATTGAAGTTGATTATGCAAGCAGTCGACTGTCCTATGTCCAAAAATTTTAAAATGCAATTTTGACATAGTAAATGATCTTAGATTTCAATTTTGATCTCAAAAATGGGTTCAGAACGTCAAAATTAGCCAGGGGTGCAATTTTCATGAAAAATGGAGCACTTTTAAAAATTATGTCAAAAGCTATATAAAGGCCAGAAGGTGTCATTTTCAATTCATTATTCACCTTTGACTTTTGAAACCTTGTGGAGCCCTCTGAGCGAGAAAATGGCTGAGATGAAAGTACCTGTTAGTTCCCACTAGTTTGAGCATAGCTAGAGACATCAGTGATCTTCGTATTATGGACATCCGGTAAGTAGACCTCTGCACCTCTGAAAATTCAATTTTTGCATGTTTGTAGGATTTTTAGGTCATTTTTTGTACGTTTTCAAATTTCAATTCTCGCATGCATGAAAGCTCATACGACTGTCCTTCATGACTTGTGTGACTTTCCAATTTAATTTAATTTGTCATTTGATAACCCCCTAAAACTCGTATGAGAGGGACCCAAGAGTTGTACAACATTTCATCAGTCCCTCCTTTATCGTATGGGAAACCTTAGAAACTCATATCACTATGCTTTGTCATAAGATACACTGCGGAAACTCGTACGAGTTTCGATGCTAGTCTAAATTATCGTATGGGAAATAGTGAGCTAAAAACACAGTCTTAGGTCAAATTTTATGATTTTTTGATTTCTTGGAATGATTGTTGGGCTTTGAATACACATTCTGAGATAGTGAATATTCCAATTTCTATACTCGTAGTCTATTTTTCAACCAAATTACTAATAGGGTTCCCTATTTCTGTGCTGTGTAGGTTACATATCCTGATGTTCATGTGCACATTTCTCATCCTACTACCTAGAGACTGTGTATCACTACCTGACCCTATGAGGGTACATCTTGCTTCTTGCAGATTTGAGTATCTGATTCGGTTGCCCAAGATTAGGGTAAACCATGGACTTCTTATTGCATTGATCGAGAGGTTTCATTCAGAGACCCAGACATTTCACTTGTCAACAGAAGAGATTACTGTCACACCTAAGGATGTATATAGGATTCTACACATTCTATTCCATGGTCCTCATCCTGATTATGTGAGTTCGGGGCATTCAGGTCTGCATGCTTTCCGTAGACTATTTGGAGATAACACTCAGTTGACATGATCTATTTCATGGGAGACTTTAGTGCAGTGCTATGGGCAGTCCCATAGATTAGAGTGTATCATAGCAAGCATGATAGGAGGCATTATCATGTCTGACCATCAATAGAATGGTCTATTAATGGGCTAGGCCCCGATGGTGGCATGACTGATGGTGACTCCTTCTGAGTTAGCTTGGGGTCAATGCCTATTAGCACATATGTTCTCTGAGATGCATGATATTGTGTATCAGGAGAGAAATTCATTTACTTCTAGTGCTTTGGTATTACAGATATGGACCTAGGAGCACATCCCAGTAGTTAGACCAGTGTGTCAGTCACAGCACCAGCCACAGGAGCCGATGATTTATACTTATTTTGGTTATGTTACACAGGTTTGCATGGGCCACGTAGAGTATTGGAGGTGGGTCCTCGATGATATAACATTTGTACATTGGTGCCCTTATTTGTAGATCAAGGCATGGCCTACTGCCAGAGAGCAGTTTAACTTTTTATTTCAGAGTCATGTATTGATTGGGTGATCCACATCTGTGATTGAGCACTTCTTGATTACCAAGGTATGGAGGTAGTGTGACATCATCTAGGATGCACCATAGGAGCATGTTGTCTATGCACGTATTCTAAGAGAGCTTGGACTAGGATGGGGCCCTTAGCTATCATATGCTCTTTGTACATAGGAGTACAGTGGTATTGTCTGCAGAGATTGGGATTACAGGGCAGATGTGTCAGATGTCGATGTTACTGATGGTTTTATTGCATGGCTTGTCAAGCATCTGATATATAGATTTTCAAATCCCACAGAGCTTATACCCTCGATGGAGGATGCGATGGATGTTACAAGTGCCTGAGCAAGTCGAGGACAAAGATGTGTACTGGTGCAGATGCCCCAACCTACACCTCTGAGACCAAGAGCAATTTTGATTCCACAGTAGAGACCAGCTAGCCATACAAAATCATTAGGACATATGAGACCACCTCCACATCCTACTAGTTCTTCAAGGCATAGGAGATCTACTAGAGGAGAGAGTGGCACTTTAGGTAGTGTGGGTACAATAGATGAGGTGCTAGGTGCATAGTAGGATATAGGTGTAGGGCCCGATCCCTTACAGGAGGATACTAGTTTTGATCTTGGTTCTGAGATTAGACATCGTAAGGTGCAGAGAGCAGAGACCACAGAGTAGCCAACCATAGATATTAAGATGTTGGTAGCCAATGTTGATCCTAGTGTACCTCTTACTCCATAGGAGACTATTAGACAGCTCAGATTATAGGTCAAGGACCTGAAGGTACATAGTGCTCACTAGGAGGAGAGATTCATTAAGGTAGATAGATAGTGATCTCAGCTCTGAGGGGAGAATAGGAGATTATAGACAAAGGTGACACATCAAGCCTCTAGATCTACTTATTACATGTCAGCTTATTATGCTATTATGCCTATTGCTCAGAGAGTTCCTTCTTATTCTGAGTATATGATAGCATCAAAGGGAGCCACGGCACCCCAGGCAGAGGTAGTACCAGATGCACCACTGCCACCTCCACCAGATGTAGAGGAGCAAGCCGACAACTAACCTGTCTAGATATTCTGATATTTTTGCTCTTTTTGTCTATAGATATACTATTCTGACTTTTGATAGCTCACATGAGCTCATTCTTTTGTATACTATGCCAGTAGTGCACCCTTGACTATTTCTAAGTTATATGATATATGAGATCAAGATTTTGGTTATGAATTCATTTGTACTTGTCATGTTTTGATTTATCATGATATCATGTGATGTTTATATGCTATGAGTAGTGTAGAATGTATGTATGGATTTATGCAATGCAATTATTTCTTTCACATGAATGGATGTAATTGATTATGGAAAGTTGTATGTATGATTTTTCTTATGCACATGGATGTAATGTAATGCAATAGATGGAATGATTATGATATGAAATACAATAATACACATGATATGTTTTGCAAGTATTGATGAAGACAAGTACTCAGTCTTATGTCAAAAAGGATGTTTAACCCAGGAGGGTAACTACTTGTGGTTCTATGAAGAGACCTTTGTGTTAGGTTTCAGCTCTTGTTAGATTTGAAGATGCGATTGAAGAATTGTTTAAGCTTTAAAGTTTATCCAACCATTGTGAGATCATGCAAACATTCAAAATGCAAAGAAACATGCAGAATGAAATGCAACTTAAGACCTAGGACCTAGTCACTGATCATGTGTCAGTCATTTGTCATCATTGAATTTTTAGGTAACCGGATAAATCAATACAATGCCCACTAGTTATGAAACTATAGACATATGAATATCGATGCAAGAATCAATACAACACCCACTGGCGAGACAACCATGGACATATGAATATTGATTTTGTTTTTGGAATGTCAAATTAGATATAAGCACCAAGGCATAAATGTCAAGATGACCTAAATATCATGTCCATTTTGATATAGCAATTTGTACAAGCATCAAAACATAAATGTCATGATGACCATAATATGCCTTGCTTTAAAAACACATCAAATAGTCAAGAGATCATTCTAAATCCAATGTGAATTACCCGTAATGACCCTTTATCATTCATCTCCTTAGGTAAGATCATGTTTCACAATAGGAGAAATAACTCACTCAAAAAGACAATAGTTAGATCAAACTTCCTTGAATTTTCTAGGTATCAATGGTTGAGGTACTCATGGCCATCCAATTCGAGATAGAGGCTCTTACAAATGGACACCATTTCAATCCAAAATTTCCAAAGTTGTTAGATTTTCATATACAAGCAGAAGACAAAGAAAAGATTATGCCCCCAGTCATCACTCTCTAAATCCTATAAAGGACATCATCAAAGAGCTTGAAGGGACACAATATGAAAAAATCTCAATGTGAATCAGTAAGCATACAAGGAGATAAGAGCATGTGAAGCACAGATTGTTTTCAGTTTGTGTTGATGGTTGATTGCGTTGTTGTAGATGCAAAATCCTTTCTAGAGAGGAGACTGACTAACTGACTCGAATGAAGCTTCAAAGGACTCTGACTAGATATGACATGTCTAAAGAATATTGGAGACCATAGGATATGACATTGATTGCCCCCAAGTTTGAAACATTGATAGGATACAGATGCTTGAGTTGATTGGTGCATAGACTGACTTATTGAAAACAGGAAAGCAGAAACAAACCAGGAGATATGTACAAATTAAAGCAAGACTGAAAGCTAAGAAAGACCAAGATTGCACTGATAGATGGAGCATTTTTTAACAAGTGGTTCCCATTTGCTAGGTTTTCACCATCTTGGTAGAGATTCTATTTTTGCTACCAAGGTGCCTGTTTCCAGGTTTTCACCAAGGCACTTTTTCTTTTTCTCATTTTTTTGAATTTTTCATTTTTTTTCAATTTTTTTGATATTTTTGGTATTTTTTTTTTTTTTTGTACTTTTGATATTTTTTTATTTTTTGGTGAATCATCAAGGCACCTATTGCTAGGTTTTCACCAAGATGTTCATTTTTTTAGGACTTTTTCATATTTTTATAATTTTTTCAAGACATTTTACAATAGACTAAATGCCTTAGGCGTAGAATTTCTTCAGATGTAGAACATTGATTGGTTCTCGAAGCTGTTCTCCTTCAGTTGTTGAGAGTTGATAGGCACCAAAGCCAAAAGTAGCAGTGATAACAAAGGGACCCAGCAAGTTGGGTTCAAACTTCCCCTTGCGCTCTCTATGTGATTAATTTTTGGGATTCTCTCTCAAGACTAGAGCGCCAACCTGAAATTCTCTGTGTCTGACTTTCTTGTTGTAGCCTCTAGACATTCTTTTCTGATATACTCTAAGATGATCATACGCTGCTTGTCTACACTCATCTAGTAGTTTAAGTTCTTGCAACCTAGATACTCTGTAGTCATCATCAGTTACTAGACCATGCATCCTGATTCTTAGTGATGGGATTTCAACCTCAATAGGTAGTACCGCTTGAGACCCATAAACTAAAGTGAATAGAGTATCCCCAGTGGGCATTTGGATACTTTTTTTGTAGCCCCAGAGAGCTGGATTGATCATGAGATGCTAGTCTCTTCCTATTTTATTAACTTTATGGTGCAAGATTTTCAATAGATTCTTGTTAGAAGCCTCTACTTGTCCATTCCCTTGAGGATAGTAGATATATGACCAATGTTGTGTTATCTTGAATTTGGCACATAGGTCATCTAAGTCTCTATTTTTTAATTTTCCACCATTATATGTGACTATAAAGTGCAGGATTCCATACCGACATATGATGTAGTTCAAAATGAACATAGAAATTTGCTTGTCGGTTGCTTGAGTCAGAGGGACTGCTTCTACCCATTTTGTAAAATAGTTTGTAGCTATTATAATATGGGTATGTCCATTAGAATAATGAGGATGTATGAATCCTATAAGATCAAATGCCCATTGGTGAAAAGGCCATTGTGTAGTAAATGGAATTAGATCTTTCCCTGGAGCATGAATTAAGTTACCATGTACTTCACACTTTTGACAATTCTTAGCAAATTTGATTGCATCTTTCTCCATTTCAGGCCAATGGTACCCAACCCTAATAAGCTTTCAAACTAGTGTTAAACCATTTGAGTGTGACCCACATATACCCTCGTGGACTTCCTCAAGGCACATTGAGACTCTTCCCATTCTAAACATCTAAGTAGTGTACCATCTAGACCTTGTTTGTACAAATCGTTACCAATGATGACATACCAGGATGCATTGTGGATGAGGTATCATTTGTAATGGTGATTGAAGGCTTCAGGAATGATTTGATCTTGGAGATAGGAGAAAATGTTTTTGTATCAGGATGACTCATGACCAAAAACAGTGTAGATCATGTGGGTTTCAAGGGAATCATATGCAGGATAAGATAGTGCTTCCACTAGGAACTCATAGTGTAGCTCATGTTCAGGTTGTTGTAATAAAGTAGATAGCGTTGCCATTGCATCGAAAGCCTTGTTCTTTGTTCTAGGAATTTGCTCAAATGTGATAGAGATGAAATACTTCTTTAGATCATCTACCATTCTTTTGTATGGAGTCATCTTTTCATCTTTCATTTGGTACACATCATTGACTTGATGGATAACAAGTTGTGAGTCTCCATGAATGTGTATCTCTGTTACTCTCCACTCAATTACTATTTTCATTCCATTAAGAAGGGCTTCATATTCAGCAATATTGTTTGTGCATGGAAACTTTAATCTGAATTCTTTGGGGATTGAATATCCTTGAGGTATGATAAATAGTATGCTTGCTCTTGATCCATTCTGTGTATAGGAGCCATCAAAGAACAATTGCCATTCTCTAGAAGACAGATTCATGATAGAGGAATCTAGGAACTCCATTTGCATTGGTGTATCATCAAACATAGGTGCATCTTCCAATTGATCAACAATAGCTTGGCCTTTAATAGATTTTTCATTCAACATATTCTATGTCAAATTCACTTAAGAGCATGACCCATTTAGCCAATCTACCTATGATGGCAGCTTTGCTTAGTAGGTATTTTAGTGGATCAATCTTAGCTACCAAATGTGTGGTATGAGCTAACATATAATGTCTCAGTTTTTGTGATGCAAAGATCATAGCTAGACAAGCTTTCTCAATCATTGAGTAGTTCTTCTCATATGCAACCAATATTCTACTAATATAATAGATAGCTCTTTCCTTTTTACTCTCATCATGTTGTGCTAGCAATGCCCCCAGTGATGTATCTATGGTGGAGACATACAAGATCAGTGGCTTCCCTTGCATAGGAGGCATCAAGATAGGAGGATTTGATAGATATTTCTTGATGTGGTTAAAGTTCTTCTCACATTCTTCATTCCATGCAAAAGTCACACCTTTATGTAAAGTTTTTGTAAAAGGTTGTGATATGTCTGCAAGCTGTGATATGAAATGCCTGATAGATTGTACTCTCCCTTGTAATGTTCTCATTTGAGTAATGTTTTTTGGGGGTTGCATCTCCATTATAGCCTTGACTTTAGCTGGATCAACTTCAATGCCTTTCTTTGAAACTATGTATCCTAAGAGCTTTCTAGAAGTGACACCAAAAGCACACTTCTTAAGATTCAGTCTGAGACTAATTTTTTCCATTATGTCTAGTATCTTGCTCAAGTCATTTAGATATTAAGCTCTAATCATATATTTTGCTAAATTATCATCAACATAATCCTCCTTAGTCCTATGCATCATGTCATGAAAAATAGATGTCATAGCTCTCTGATATGTAGCACCAGCATTTTTAAGCCCAAATGGCATGACATTCCAATAGAAGGTACCCCATGCACATGTGAAAGCAGTTTTCTCTTGATCCTTTGGAGAAATTTTTATTTGATTATATCCAAAAAATTCATCCATTAAGGAATACATCTCGAAACCCACAGTCATGTCCACTATCATATCAATGTTAGGTAATGGAAAATCATCCTTAGGGCATGCTTTGTTCACATCTCTAAAGTCTGTGCACACTTTGATTGATTTATCTAGTTTAGAAACAAGTATGATATTTGAGATCCATTCAGCATAGTCAATAACATGGATGAATCCGGCCTTTAGTAGTTTCTCTAATTTAGCTTTGACCAAGAGTGCAACATGAGGATGCATCTTTCTCAATTTTTGCTTAACAAGTTTTACTCCAGGAGAAATAGATAGATGGTACATTATAAGATCAGGATCCAACCCTGGCATATCTAAATATTTCCATTCAAATTTGATCTTTTTCTTTGTTAGGAATGTAGTAAATTTTTTCTTTTCTTCTTCTGATAATGATTGAGCTACATGGATCAACTATGGTTCCTCTGTTGTTCCCAAGTTGATAGATTGAGTGGGCTCAATTAGAACTAGAGATTTGTCCTATAAATGACTTGGAAGGACATCAAATATCTCATCCTTAGGTGCCTCAAAGAGGTTTTCACCTTTGGATATGTCTTTTATTTTTACTTTTGTAGGTTCTGAGACTACCACAAAGTGGATTTCACCCTCAGAAATCCTTTTCTTTTTCTTTTTATTCTTATTCTTTTGACTAAGATACTTGATGTTTGACTTCATCATGTTGACGCTCAGTTCACTGATAGAAGTCATCATAGGCTCAACTGCATTTAGGTAGCAAGAAAGGGCATAGTCATTGGGAAAGGTATAAATACCATGGTTCGGATTCATGGAAGTTTGGTCAAGAAGATCAGGATGTTGGATAGTCAAAGTGGGAAAAGATTGGGAGATGGTTTTTACGGATATGGATCTGTCATCATTGGTCCCAACCTGATGCTTGATTTCAAAGGTGATATTACAACTTAATACATTTAACGCATGAATAGGCTCAATTTCATTGTGGGACTCCACTTCAGCCATCGATGGATCAAACTTGTTAAGCTCATTATTTTTCTCTAGAATTATGTTGGGTTTAGATACATATTGGTGAATAACATCAACATGTTTCTTTGTAATGAGCTCATCTTCCTCAAGAATGACTCCCCATTCATAGTCATTAGATTCATCTTTTGATTCAAGACCTATAGGAAATATTAGAACATGAGTAAAGTTAGGATGAATACCCCAGAAAGGGTTACTCTTAGATTCTGATTTGAATTCATACTCATGGGAATCTATTTCAGAATAACTACCACCTTCCTCTTTGTCTACTCGATTATCTTTGAGATTAGCTGGTTCTTGTGGTGCAACTATCTCTTGTTCCATAATAGGTTCTTGTGTGTTGACTACATTAATCCTTTTGATTGGATCATCTTCTGCTTCAAGAAGGTCTTTAATTTCTTTAGGGAAATGCTCATAAGGAATGAGCTCCTCAGTAGTATCAGAATCATCACTATCAGATTGTTTTGTTTCCTCCTTCACAAGAAGGGCTTCTTCTGGTGTGATTTTCTCTATGACATGAGAGCAATTACCTTTGAGGTAAAAGGGTTTCTTTTTAAAGCCTAAGCCAACAATATCCTTGTTTGACCTACCAGTATGTGAAAGAGGTTCCATGAGACCTTTTCCTCTGACTCCTAGAGGTCCTTTACCTGGATATCCCATTTTAGCTATCAATTTATCCCTTGGGCCATATGACTTAGAAGGGACCATTGGTACTTTAGAGTCAATAGTTTGAACAACTTGGGATTCAGGTTCAACATAAATGAAGGATATTGTGCCCTATTAGTATGGGTAGATGCCCAAAAGATAGCAAAGATGAGTTCGCAACACTTCTAACCGTTTTGAAGATTGATTAGAGATTAATGATCTGACAAGGTTTTGACACAAGATGAAAAAGACTCAAATCGATTAAATAGAAGGTTGAATTAGACTCAAGAGGACACTTTAGGAAAAGGATTGGATTCTTTCTAGTTTCTGCTCTATTCCTGACATAGTGATTTGTTTGACAAATTCTAGAAATAGGCTGTAAAAGCTGGATATCTAGTAATTTTGACAACTTTCTAGCAATTTTTCAGAATTTCTCAAATGACTTTCTGCAGGATCATACAACAGTGGGTAGGCTCTGAAATGATAGTTGACAAAACTCATACAACAAATACAAAGCTCGCACGATAGTTGATAGCAGGATTTTGACTTTTTGCTTTTGACTGGCAACAAAACTTGTACGACACTATAAAAGCTATCATACGACAATACAGGGGTTTTGAAATGACAATAGCCAAAAATCATATGAATTTCTGACCTTGTGGGATGACTTTTGACTCCAGAAAGGAATTTTGCTTTAGATTTTGCAAATTTTGAATTTTCAGTTTCAGATTGTTTGCAAATTTTTATGTCAAGGTTTGAAGATTATTTCAGATTCATTCATTTTTAGTAACCAAATAGATAAAAAAGCACACAAAATAGCAAGCAAGTGATTCCAAGCACATTTGAAAACAATGAATAGGGGACAAAGCAACCCTACACATGAATAATCAAGTCACTGAATGTGCTAATCCCTAGGAGTGCTAATTGTGTATGTTCCAAAAAAAATTTCAATAACGCACATATTCCTAGAAAATGAAAATTTTGGCCTCACTAGGGTTTGTAGTAATGGTCTGACTCTGCAAATTTTGTGATCTCAAGAGGGTGAACTCCAATCTAGGTGCACTGGGGTTTTGACACAGTCTAAGAATTTAATACATCAGGAGCTACTAGGGAGATCTGACAACCCAATAAGAGATCACACTTGTGAGGATTTCCTCCACAAGGACATTTATATAGCAGTTGTTGCTACCACAGTGAAAATGGCTATTACCTCTTGAGGTTTCATCCACATGGTTGACCCAATTAAGGGAATGTCCACTATAGGTAACCCTCTCTAAAGGTGACTCACAAAAGATACCACAGGGGGACTAGATCAGATTCAAGGATATGAGTTTCTGGTACTATCCAAAAAGGAAGTAGAGCATAATTTCCTAACCTCTTCACTTCACCAAGATAAAGTAGATAAATTAATCCGACACACTAAGACTGAAACTATCTCACCAAGATCTGTGATGTCAACAACTCATGATCTATCAACCTCTCCAGAGAAAGAATGTATCAATCAAAAGTCGAGGACTACAAACCCAATAGAATGCAAGACTATTTCAATATCCTCCCTACCTACAAGGGGATCCTTCATCGAGAAGAGCTTCACATGTGTGAACAAGTGAAAGAAGCCCACTCTCTCAAGATCATCCATTAATAGTGTTCATAGGGCCTATTTACTATGTGTAACAGATATGCAGAAAGCAAATCTATGTTCGTTTTATAGCCCAAAATGAAGTCTATGATATGAAAGTAGAAAAGATCACACAAGCTTGACATGTGAGATTTTATTTTAATCCAAATCGAAGTGTTATTAGATTGAGAAGAATACCTAAATTTCTCGCAATGCGCTTAGTAGATTTTTACCTATTTTAGCAATTTTTCTCACGCTTTTCCCAATCAGAATCAACAGATACCAATCAAAAACAAAAAATCTCAATTGTTAGGGTTAGCTGTCAGTCCAAATCTGAAAATCAAATTTGGAAAACTACCTGAAAATTTGAAATGACAATTGAATTCTAGTGTCAAAACTCGTATGACAGTGGGTTACCTCCCACACAACAGTCGAGAAACTTGTACAATAGTGGGTGTCTTCTCATATAATAATCAAGCTCCCAAATGATGATGTGTAGCTTTTGATATGAGCCACGATAGAATCAACTATCATACAATAGTGGGTACTTCTTGGTATGAGTTTCTGACAAAAGTCGTACGAAAAATGTATGGACAGAAAATAAAAGATCACAGTTTTAATCAAAAAATGATAAGAAATTGATAGAAGTGAAATGGAAACCCATTTAAGGGCCCCACAATGGGCATCAAAAATGTGTCTGTGAAAATCTTACCTAGCTGTGGACACAACACTTCAGTAAAACATTAGAGGTTAGCAAAAATTGAAATATGCAATGAAATGGAAACTAAGCTAACTAGGCAATTTACTACCTTCTAGTAGATGTGAGTATGATATTCTCAGATTAGACCGAGACCAATGACAATGCAACACCTAAATGAAGGATTTAAATGCAGACATGAATATGAAATAAATGCAAATTAATCTATATTTTTGTATTTTCTATGCAATTAGATGAAAAACTGGATATGAAACTAATCTAGATGAAATGGATATGATATGCAATTGATCTAAAGATGATATGCTAAAATGATATGAATGCTCAAAAACAAATGAAAATCTCACAATAGCTTGGATTCGCAAAAGATGGATTCTTCAATCACCAATTCACCAGTGTGAGGATGCAATTTCGTGGATCCTTTTAGAAGAGCTGAAGCCTTGATTTTATAGAAATCCAGGGCTTTGAGGGTGCATGAGAAAATTCATAAATCACTCTTGATGAACTCAGGTTGATTTTTGAGTTAACAAGAAATCAGAGATAATTAACTCACATAATCATGCAAAATCATGCAAGAATAGCTTTTTAACTTGAATCAGAAGTTGAGATCAACTTTTAACTCAAAAGAGAGTTGAGTGTAATTTTATAACAAATTGAATTGATTTTCTGATTCAAAGTTTAACTGCTCCTTGAATGTGCACAATTAATTATGAATTAATTAAATAGATAAAGTTTATCCTCAACTTAACTGATTTTAAACTTAAGAATAACTGATTTATGGGTTAATCAATTATTAAATCAAACTTTTATTCAAAAACTATATCATTAAATTTGACAATTAATATTAATTAATTAAATAAGAATTTAATCAATTAGTCATAGGATATTTCAATTTATTGTCAAAATTTAAATAATACAATTTAGGAATAAATTTAATTAAATAATTAAGTGGCAGAATTAAATCTAATTAATTAAATATTCTAAATATTTAATTAATTAGATTTAGGATAAATAAGATTCATCGCCAAATAATCATTAAATTAAAGATAATTATGATAAATAAGAATATTTCTAGGAATATTTCCCGATGCAAAATTTAGGATAATCAATTAAAATTTGACAATGTGCAGATGTGCCTTAGGTTATGACTTTGATGTCAATTTCATTCGATTTGTTGACGTAGGAGGTTAATGAACTTATAGCCCATTTTTTGGGTATTACAATATCCAAATGCATACCCTAACCTCTAAAAATACTAAGTGTAAACAAATGCAAAGTGGGGAATAACAAACTCAACCCACTTGCACATGACTCAAAAGAAGAGGAATGAGGTGGCAAATTTGCAAATTTCAAAAATTGCAAACATTGACAAAAATAGTAAAGGCATTCAATACCACTACTTGGTGGACTCCAAAAATTATAGGCTTATTTCATTTCTCAAACTTGGTGCTTATCTTTGTCTTCACAAAGAAGAAACCGTAAGTTTTCTGCAAACCTTAGCTTTACTCTAGCAAAATTTTGAATGAAACTTGGCCTTCATTGAAGAAACTCGAGCTCTTTGTTGATCCTTCTTCACTGGTGAATGCTCCATACCAAGCTTTGTATTTTGGAACTTGGGTCTAATCAATCGACTGGTGTCCTTCTTGTTTATTTGCTCACTATATCTTTATCCTTGAGCATGTCTTTGAATGACAGAGTCTTCTTAGCCTCTAATTAAGGTAAACTACTGTGTTTCTTCTTGCTTTGACTAATGCTATCATTCAGTTTCATTTATCATTTATGACCATCTCTATTTTCACTTTGGTTTGTAGTACTCATGACTATGACTGTAAATACATAACCATTTTTTAGCACATGGTTCTCGACTTCTACAATTTTACTTTTTGCAATACAAAGACTCGACATTATTTCTTTTGTAAGTCATGGCTTGACTGGTTCTCACCTCTTTGTTGAATGTCTATGACCGCGGCTCAGCCGAGTATCTCTCCTTCATTTGCGGTTATAGTCATGAGCTCAAACTCACTTCATTGCAACAGTCACGGCTTGACCGATATAGATTTATTCCTTTGTCTATAAATGAAGTCATGACTGTGTATTCATTTTCGTTGGGCCCAACTTTGTTGAAACACAAGATTCAAAGACCATGAATCACAGCCTGTAACTATAGCTTAACATCACTAAAGCTGATACCAATGTATAAGTTCGACTGTAGATAAACTAAATTGAACTTTCTCTTGTAACTTTGAGTCTTCATTTCATTAAATCATAGCTTGATGCTATTTACCTAGACTGTCATAACATAGTCGTAACCCATGAACTCGGCTTAGGTTAGAACCACAAGTTCACTGTTGGACAACAACTTGGTCCCCAACTCTAGTAACTTATTAACTTACCCATGTTCACTGCTCGACCCCAAGTATGAAGCTTTTGATTTTTTATATTAAATACCATTCTTACTGACATGGACTCTTATGTCGGCAATACCATAACTCAGTCTCCTCATTACTGAACAAATATGAACAAACAATGCTAAAATAGTGAGTTAACATAACTCAGTTTTTACTTACAATTTTGAGAATATGAATTGTGACCCTGACATTTTAGCATTAGATATGTTTACTTTTATTACCCTACTGATATGGGTAAATTTTTATTTGACAGTGCACTAAGACTGAGCATTCACCTTGACATACAACTTCAGTCACTTTTGGTGATAGTCTAAACCATGGCTGAGATGTGTCACTGTGTAATTTGGCATGAGTTAATGTTGACAAGTTGGCTATACTAGTGTATATGACTTAGTATAGTGTTTTCATTATGGAAACAAAGTCATATAGCAGTTTGGAGTCAGCGCGCTTAATGAGAAGATCATAAATTGGCTAAGTGTTGAAGACTGGATAGTGTATAGAGTACCTAAAGCTTAGAGCATCAGCGCACATGCGTAAGATCGAATTATGGTATGTGCCATAGAAGATAAGTTGGTTAGAATATATTCATGCTTATTCTATGAGTGCATGATCAGATATGCAAGTATGAGGAAGATATAGACAGTTGAAGTTACACAACCAGTGTGTGCCAAAGAAGAACAGAGTAAGCCGCTGACTGTTAGCATTTTGATTTGTGGTTATATTCTAATGATGTAAAGGATATGTGCCTATTGTAATTAGGTTTTTGACATGTAAATAATTTTTTTTGTAAACATGCTTGAGCCAATTCAATTGGAAGCATTGTATGTAATAGGTTTAATGGCTGACCTAATTGTTTATTTTGTATGCGTATATAAATATGAGATGCACCCATTGTAATAGGTATGGAAGTTGATATAGAGTTGTGAGAAGGAGAGAAGAAGTATGTGAAGAGACATTAAGATGTATTAGAGCTTTTCAAGAGGTCAAAGTATCAGCACATCAAAGGAACTAATCTGACAAGCAGTGTCACAGTGACAGTTCATCCAGCAGATATAGTGTATATCTAAGATTAGAAGGTTGTAGCCTTCACCACTTGAGCAGTGAGCTCTAGGACAGTGCATCCACTCTCCTAATAGGGACTATTGTAAAAGACTCCTAACAGGGTCTGACACTTGACAAGGTCTACTGTACTTAATGCATTGTAAAGAAACTCCTAACAGGGTTAAGGATCTTCTAATAAGGATCATAAAACACTAGTATAGAATATTAGTGGGTGTTAATTCCCACCGAGGTTTTTACCTATTTGGGTTTCCTCATAACCATATTGGTGTTATGTATTGATTTCATGTTTCATGTTTATGTGGATGTTCATTTCATTACTTAAGAAAATAAGTTCAATTTAAAGATTAAGTAAAAAGTTAAAATACAGTGAACACTTATTCACCCCCCCCCCCCCCACCCTCTTAGTGTTCCCATTCCTAAAAATTGGTATCAAAGCTCTGGTCCTTAGAAAAGAAGTTTAACCACTTGAGGAGATCATGGACAAAGCAGAAATGAAACATCTAAAGAGAAATCTTGAAGCAGCTCTTGAAGACCTAGACAAATCTGAAAGAGAAGTTGAAGAACTAAAAGAAAAAATTAGTGATGCTCAATTAGTCATCAAAAGGCTAAGAAAGGATTTAAAATAATGCTTTACCAGTGATCTAGGAACAATGATCAAAAAGGTGAGTGAAAAAAATGCATCCTTAAAAGAAAAGCTTGAAGAATTTGATGATAAGCTGATTAACAATCAGGATGTCTATGAAGAACAGGTCAAAGAAAACCTTCAACTCAATGAAGAATTGAGACAAGAAAACATAAAAATTTTGGAGCTAAGTGTATGCACCCTAAAATGGTTGCCTAGACTTTGGGCCCCATTTCTGCAATTTATCAAATCCCTGAATCAATATTTTCAAATATCAACAATATCAATTATATCAATTTCCTTGATCAAATCATAATCAATTCAATATTTCCTAAGGCTTGAGCTTTATTTAATGTAAAAGAAATAAAAATAAAAATCTTATTTAATTAAGAGAACATGCTCCCTTTTAATTAATTAAAAATCTCTTTTAATTAATTAATAAAATCATTTTATTTTAAGCCTTTATTTAATTAAAAGGAATTTCCTCCCCTTTTATTTAAATAAAAAATCTCCACTTTTCCTCTTATCCTAAGTTGCACAAATAAAGCATTTATTCTTATTTTATAAAAAGAAAAAAGCATTTTTTGTCTTATATGGACATAAAGTCAACTCCTATTTTCCTATTGAAGGATATTTGTGCACAAGGATCAAGTTTCCATTTTTCTTCACCATTGATTAAGTCTTTTGCCTCTTAATCACAATGGTCCATTCCTTTTTAATTCTTATAAAAGAAGAGCTCTCTTCCTCATTTTCATATCTTAAGTTTTCATGCTAATGTTATGCTGCAAGTTTTCTAGGTCATTTGGAACTCTTTGAAGACATTCTTGCATTCAAGCTTTGAAGACATTGTTGTTGCATTTCATTTAGCTTATTTTCTTACATTCAAGTTGCATGATAATGGCATTTTTAGTATAGATTTCCTTTATGCAATAGATTAATCTCACATAGCTTAATAGGAGGATTTGTAACACTTGTATTTTCCTTTCATAGCATAGCTTGCATCTTTCATTCTCATAGATTAGTTTGCATTGCATTGTATCCATATTGATTTCATTAGAAATATTAAAATTGTTGCCCTTGTCTTTGATTTGGAATCTCTCATTGTGTGGTTGACTAGCAAGGTCATAAATTTATAGCTCTAGCTGAGAGCAATTTTATAAATCTTGCAATTTCATGCATAGAGAGCTATGAATCGATTTGTGAGAGCTCATTCTTGAATTTTCTTGCATGTAAAGATTCATAGAAGTGTGAAAATATTTTAGCACACATTTTTGGCACCCACCGTGGGGCAACCCACTTTTACATGCTGGTTTTGATTATTTTTGGAGCTAACCATTATGCAGATTTGTTTGGAGATGGAAAACCCTAGATTTTTAAAGATTTGATCATATCTCCCAAACGGCTTGGTGTTTTTGTCTGAAAATTTTTCAAGTTGGTGACATATCAGAGAAGCTCCAAAAAAAAATTTAGATTTTTCGGAGGTGATTTGTATTTTTTATGATGTTTTCTTAATTTTTCATAAAAAATCAATTTCTAGCGCAAATCAGCATATTTTTTAGAAATTTTTACATTTCTGGAAATTTTTTGAAATTCTACATGGGGTCTATTCACTGTGTTTTTAATTTAGAGGTCATATCATATCTCATTTGGTTGATTTACAAAAACTGGTCTATTTTGGTAAAATGGCTCTCTAGGGCACAAATGAAAAGATCTTTTCAAAATTTTAACATTTTTGGAAAGCTCTCTATTTTTTGATAGAGGTCTTTTTTCTGCATTTTGGGTTTAAGGTCCGAATTCATGTGGTATAAGTCCAATCTTGTTGACAAGGTCAAAAATCAAAATTAAAAAAAAAGGATATTTGATGATTAGTATGCATTTATTTTTCACATGGTTCAATGCATGATGTGAGTTGTCATTTGAATTATTTGCTGGTTATTATTGCTCTTAACAATTGATTTTCAGATCTAACCACCTTAGGGTTTACATAAGTTGGATATACATTGCATATCTTGTTTGCTTGTTTCTTGTCTTGTTCACTTGAAGGTGCTCTTGCTTTCATGGAAAATGCTTAAAACAAAGCATTGGACTTGAGGTACTTTGTTTCGTCTCTACAATATTTGGATTTTGAGATTAAAATTGAACCTCTCATGTGTTTGGCTTGAGTGTTTACATACTTTCATATAACACATTTCAATTGATGCTCTTAATGGGAAATGAATGAACATATATTTGCTTTCATACAAGTTTGTGTAAGTGAATGCTTGTGTTTAAACCTTAAGCAATTCTTGGTTCCAATGTCAAATATCTCATTGAGTGATTGAGGGCATGGATTCATTCTTTTTTTACATAAGGAGTTAAATGCACCACTTTGTGGACTCACTCTATGTTTACTTGGAAAGTTAAATATTTCATTGTTCAACCCTTTTTCATTTGTGAGTAGTATTGATAAGCAACTTTAGATTACTTTTGATTGAGCTTGTTAGCTAAATTGGGTGTTGGACTCACTTATTTCTAATCACCCCTCATTATTTTCCCTTTGGGTGCAAGGTCAGCATTCATACATGGGGGAGGGGTCTACTTGAAAAGAGCGTTAAGTGTTCCACAAAGTTTTGCCCTTTTTATGCTTTCTTGATCTCATTATTTTTCTTAAGTGTGGACTCACTTTGAGTTGATGTGAGGAGTTAAATGTTTCACTTTTGGGCTCACTTTGAGTTGATGTGAGGAGTTAAATGTTTCACTTTTGGACTTACTTTGAGTTGGTGTGAAGAGTTAAATGTTTCACTTTTGGACTCACTTTGAGTTGGTGTGAAGAGTTAAATGTTCCACTTTTGGACTCACTTTGAGTTTGTGTGAAGGGTTAAGTGTTCCACTTTTTGGACTCACTTCACATTCTCTCAAAGGGTTAAATGTTCCACTTTTGGACTCACTTCACATTCTCTTGAAGGGTTAAATGTTCCACTTTTGGACTCACTTCACATTCTCTTGAAGGGTTAAATTTTTCACTTTTGGAATCGCTTCACATTATCTTAAAGGGTTAAATATTCCACTTTTGGACTCGCTTCGCATTCACTTGAAGGGTTAAGTGTCCCACTTTTGGACTCACTTCACATTTACTTAAAGAGTTAAATGTTCCACCTTTAGTGCTTTAAATACTTTTGATAGTGAATTACTTAATTTTATTTTTAGAAGGCCTGCTTGGGGACACACCACCTCAAGGGACGACCTTAACTCCCATGTTCCGATGGAGTATAAATTGCGGGTGGTGAATCAAAAGTCACCTCTTTTGGGAATTGAGTTTGATATCACTTTTGGCTAAGCCTCAAAGAACTTTATACCTTTGAGAAGTGAAGGAGGAGATTTGGGTTACTGTCTCCCCCCGGCTGTGTGATTTTGGATTCTTCTCATCTACGGATTTGGGCCTCACGTACCTTGCGTATATCAAGGACTCCTTTTAGAAAGCCACATATATCCTTGTAGATAGCTTGTTAAGGTGTTGTTGTGTTCTATGTGTCTGCTAAAACATTTTCAAGAACATACACAAGTAGAACCTTTAAGGAGTAGAAATACTAAGTCACTATACTTGTTCATGCACAAGGTTGCTTTGCCCCTTGCTCATTGTTTGAAGACAATTGCTTGCTTGAACTCCTTGATTGTTGTCTTATGTGCTTGATAAAATGTTGGAAATCTGTTAATGTGTCTGATTAAACCACAAAACAACTGAATTCCTAAGTTGAAACACCCAACTTTTTACAGCTTGCTCGATTTTCTATCCTGTCATTAGAGACTTGTTTTGACTTTAAATCTCTAGTTTTTGCCCTCTAAGAATAGCATCAATTGGTTTACAAGGCCACTTTGGAAATAGTTGTTAGGTTAGAAGGTTATTCTTAGTGAGAAAGCTTATCACTAGAATTGTTAGCTACATTCTTGAAGAATTTTAGTGCTCTTATTGTCCAAATCACTTTCATTTAATCAATTTCAATTATATTTTGGCCTATTCCAACCTCCTGATTCAAAAGTGCAAAGATATTCATCCTTTGATTTTAGCACTTCTTTGACAGTGTTGGTAAAGCCCCTTTATTTTTATCTTTTCATTTCATTTTGGACAATAGAGAACTTTGATTATCCTAGTTTGGTGTTGACACTTTGCGAGGTCACCCTATCATTAAGAATCTCTTTCTTTCATTTCAGTTACAACAAGGTACCAAGTCAATCACAAAAAGTGACCCCCTGTTGTCTTTAGCTAGTTACCACCAGTTAAGACTCATCAACAGCATAAGGGAAAAGGACCCATTTTTTATCAATCTCCTAAGAGTGAGTCTGAGATTTGTTTTAATCTGAAAGGTAATCCTAGTGAAGTGAGTACCTCTTTAGCACCTATTTCATCAAGTATGGACATGAGTTACACCTTCACTTGACAACAAAGAGAAGCAATGAACCAGACTCTTGATGACATATTTCAACGGCATAGGGGTAACATGATGTCTACAGGGTCTGCATAAGCTAGTCCACCTAGATCACCCCCGATCAACACAAGGTATCTTGATGCTCACCAATGAGCTGAGAGACATCACCAACAAACTCACTCAGATTCAGGGTCACAACATGAAGACCAAAGAAACGAGTCTAGTGACCACCACATCAATGCAGCCAATGCAATCAAACAGTCAAGGAAACCTTCTCCACTTAGAGATACCTCTTGATATGCAAATATGAGATTGAAGAGCATTGAAAGGGAGAAGCAAGCCTATTTGGATGAACAAGCTGCTAAAAAAGAGAAATTTAGACAACTAGAGGAAGAGGAACGTGCATTATTGGACATAAGGAAAAGAGTCACTCAAGAAGAAGAAGATAGACTCTATGCACAACAACTCCAAAACTGATTCAATGGGAGGGGTACTAATAGTGGGACCCACTCACCCCCATCTACTCCCTCACCAAGTCCTAGAAGAAGGTCAAGGAAGCCCTCAAGATCCCCAAGTCCTAGAGGTAGAAGGACTTCAAGATATGATCACCATAGGAGACAGTCACCTCCTAGACTTTCAAAGCAACCCTCCCAATGAGCACATCATGGCTCACAACATGGAGGAAGTTATGCCATCTTTGATCATATAGATTTTATGACTATGCAATAAGAACCATCTTTTCAAGCATATGTAGAAAGGTATGTGGAACAAAACAAGGATCAGTTCCTAGAAAGTCTCATCAACAAAGGTACTAAGGTCCCATATAATTTTGATGTGGACCGAAAGGTAAAGAAGCAAGATCCATCAACTAATGAGGTGATCAAACAACTTCAAAAGGATATAGAAAGGATGAGGGCTCCTAAGAGCACATTTAATTTGGACTCCATATGTCCCAACCCAATTGACAAGAGTGTGGTGTTGGTTGAGTTTCCTAAGAAATTTGATTTTCCAACCTATGACAAATATGAAGGCGTTGGTGACCCTCACGACCATGTTAGACAGTTCTACATAATGAGCTTTTCTTTTCACCATGAAGACTCCTACTTGATGAGATTATTCCCAAGGAGTCTCAAGGGTCAAGCCATGGAGTGGTTTACTAACCTTACTCCTCCAGTTAAGACATTTAGAGAGCTTGTGGAAATATTTGTTCAACATTTTGCTTACAACTTATCAAGGTCGGTCACCATGCTTGATTTGTGCAAACTCAAGTAGAATCAAGGGGAATCCTTTGTTACCTTTCTACAAAGATGGAGACGTTTGTGCTTGAAATATCCAAGGACAATTCCTGAGGAGGAAAGAATAGACATCATTGTGAGCAACTTGGTACCAGAATTAAGGTATGAAGTAAGGAAGATCCCATTTAATTCTTTTGATACCATGGTAGAAGTGGTGTGTCGCATAAAGGATGTCCTAAAAGAACAAAGAATTTTGGCCAAAACAACTAATAACAACAATGGCCAAAACAACAATAATAATGGTAATAAGGACAAAAAGAAATCCTATTGGAATAAGAATAAGCAAGTGGTCAATGATAGAGTTGTTGACTCATCACAACCTAAGAATGAAGGAGTTCTTAATCTCTCTAATGCTATCCAAGCTATGAATTTGCAAACATCTTCGACACAACAAGAAAATAAACCCAAGTATCAAGGGAGACCTAAAACATAAAAGAGACAATTTACCAAACTTGGGGACTCCTATGTAGACATTTTCAAGATGTTAATTGCTCATAATTTGGCACAACCTCAGGATCCTACAAAGTTCTGCATACCAGATCCTAAACCTCATTGGTGGGATGAGAAAGCTTTCTGTGTCTTTCACAATGGAATTGGACATGATATAGAAAATTGTTTTAAACTTAAGCATCTTATCCAAGATCTTATTGAAAGCGGAAGATTACAAGTTGATGGTTTAACCACTAATGCCGATCACAAAGATTTTAAAGAACCCTTGCCCAAATATGAGAAAGGAGAGAATTCTAACAACAAGAACGGCAAGGCTGCTATCAACTACACCTACACAAATGCTGAAAATGTTATTAATATGCTTGAAGTTGTTGATGATAATGTCAACATGATGAGAGGGAAAGACCCATATGGATATGATGTGGATTCAACTCCTATGCCTGATGAAGGACCCGTTGTGGTACTAAGAGGTCCTCACTCACGAAGGATGTCTGAACCTCTCAATGCAGTCACTAGGAGTCAATCTCAAGCTCCCATTGTTATTAGAGGTCCTAACTCTAGTAAGTCTAAGCAGCCAGTGTCAAAAGGAATTCTTCCTAAATCTATTGTTGGTCCTGAGTTGAATTATAATCTTGTTGACCAATTACAATGTACACCAGTGCAGATTTCAATCTTTGAGCTTTTGGAATTTTCCCCTAAGCATAAGCATGTCCTTGAGGATGCCTTGCGAGAAGCTAATGTCCCTAATGATATAGATGTAGATCAATTATAGAATATGTTCAACCACTTGGCTAGCCCTCACTACCTTACATTCTCAGAAGAAGATGACAAGTCATTAAGCCACCCACACAATTTGGCCCTTCATATAGAGGTTATGATCCACAAGACCCATGTCAGACGCATGTTGATAGATGGGGGTGTTGCGCTTAATATTTGTTCTTTGAGCTTATTGAAGGCCTTGGGTTATTCAAAAGAAGTCATTGGCACAAGGAAGAAGATAACTATCAAGGCTTATGATGAAGCAGAATGTAGTTCTAAAGGATTGGTAGTTCTTCCTATCCGAATTGGTCCTCTAGAGAAAGATATTTTGTTTCAGATTGTTGATGCTGGTCCTTTGGCTTACAATATTTTGTTGGGTAGACCTTGGATACATGAGATGCAAGCAGTCCCATCTACTTATCATCAGTGTGTGAAATTCCCTTACAATGGAGTAGAAGTTTGCATACCCATGGATAGCACATTGTCAGTCAACACAATTTTAGTAGGGTCTCACATTCCTTTGAATAGGGAGGCTGACACTTTTGATACTACATTTGAACAATGCAAAGACAAATTCAAAGCCATAGATCTTGGCATGGGGGATTAAAAAATTGATTCATTCACAAAATTTCCAATTTCCCCTAGGTCTTATGGAAAACCTTCTCAAGATATGAAACCCTCGTCTTCAGCC
Organism: Chamaecyparis obtusa; assembly: GCA_027943335.1. Taxonomy (NCBI): domain Eukaryota; kingdom Viridiplantae; phylum Streptophyta; class Pinopsida; order Cupressales; family Cupressaceae; genus Chamaecyparis; species Chamaecyparis obtusa. Next base: position 822,803 of record BSBK01003915.1, on the reverse strand, counting down.
ATGACATTGTTCAAAAAGTTTGTAGAATCCTCAGTTCCAATTCAAGAGGAAAAAGAAGAGGTTTCCATTAGGGACTAGATTTACCAAGAGGAGAAATACTGACATAATGAGGATTTTGCACCTTCTTGAGCTTATGGGAGAGGGTATACATTGGTCAAGAATATGGGTTATCCAAGACATGGTCCCCTTAGTCATCGGTTGGATTCCAAAGCTAAACCTCTTAACCATGCCCTTTTTGGATGAAGGAATAAGTCAATAGTTGGCTTAGGTTTTCCAAATAAGAAATAGAAAAGTGTCCCTGTCTTAACTGTGATGGATAGTGACAATGACTCAGACTACACACCTAATCTCTCTAATCAGCAAGACATGTCTGATGATTGGGTGCCTTCAACAAATCTCCTTTGGGGAGATTCAAAAGATTTGACAATTGACAGTCCTACTATTCTAGCTGCGATGGATAGTGACTATATGAATGCTAGATTGACAATGGAAAGTGTTGCTATCCTAGCTGCGATAGATAGTAACAATGCTAGTGCTAGAGAAAGGGAAACCTTTCCTAACCTTGAGGCTTCTACATCACGAGGCCCAAATAATGATTTAGAGATAGACTCACATGAGTTCGAATGGGACTCACTTTCAGATGCAACAGTTGATTTGGACATGGATGTTGTCCATACTTATAGTACTCAACCCGATGTGACCAATGAGCCTAGTGTAAGACTAGAGGATTGGACTCCTCGAATTGCCTTAGTGGACGACACTTTGTTTGGTAGGACAAATCCTGATTTGGGTATCTTAGAAGGAGACTTGATGAATCCCAATTGTATGGTCACCAGAGATAACACCTTCCACATACACAATGTTGAACCAGTCATTGACCTACCCCTTGTTCATTTCCACCTAATTAATCGGTCTCAACATCACCAAGAGCCTCAGCTCTTAAACTTTTAGAATGACTATGAAATTGCCTATTATCTAAATGCTCTTGAACCCATAGTCTCTTCCACCAGTGAACCAACAACAAGTATGACGGAGCCTGATATTAAGTACCTCGATCTAAAAATAAAAGAAAAAGGAAAAAAGGAAGATGGTTCTAATGGTGAAAACCACTTTGTGGCGGTGTCAAAATCCAAAATAGTAAAAATAAATGATGTATCTGAGGGTGAAAACCTCTTTGAGGTGCTTAAGGATGGGGTACTTAATAACTTGCCAAGTTACTTCCAAGACAGGTCATCAGTTCTCATTAAGCCCACACAACTAGTGAATTTGAATATAGAAGAGGCTCCCCAAATAGTGCACCTAGCTCAATCTCTATCAGTTGAAGAAAAAGAGGCATATACAAAGTTTTTGCAAAAGAAGAAAATTAACTTTGCTTGGACATATTCCAATATGCCACGGCTTGACACTGATCTTATCATGCATCATCTATCTATAGCTCCAGGAATAAAACCGATCAAACAAAGGTTGAGGAAAATGCACCCTCACATAGCTCTTCTTGTTAAAGCTGAATTAGAAAAGCTCTTACGCGCAGGATTCATTCAAGCTATTGACTATGCCAAGTGGATCTCCAATATTGTTCCAGTTTCAAAACATGATGGGTCCATTCACATTTGCACAGACTTTAGAGACCTCAACAAAGCATGCCCAAAGGATGACTTTCCACTCCCAAACATAGACATGATAGTGGATATGACGGTGGGTTATGAGATATATTCCTTAGTGGATGGGTTTTCCGGATATAACCAGATAAAAATAGCTCCCAAAGATCAAGAGAAAATAGCTTTCACATGTGCATGGGGAACCTATTGTTGGAACATCATGTCATTTGTCCTAAAGAATGTAGGAGCAACATACCAACAAGCCATGACCACAATTTTTCATGATATGATGCATAAGAACATGGAAGATTATGTGGATGATACCTTGGCTAAATCTAGGAAATGGGATACACACCTTGATGATTTGGAAGTGATTCTAGATCACATGGAACAGTTTCAACTTAGATTGAATCCCAAAAAGTGTGCATTTGGAGTTACCTCAAGTAAACTTCTAGGATTCATAATTTCAGAAAAAGGAATAGAGGTTGATCCTGAAAAGGTCCAAGCTATCTTAGAAATGCCACCTCCAAAGAACATAAGTCAAATGAGAAGTCTTCAAGGATGACTCCAATCTATATGGAGGTTTATTTCACAACTTGTAGATAGAGCACAACCTTTCAATAAAACATTGCATAAGGGAGTCACATGTGTGTGGAATGAGGATTGCCAAAAGAGCCTTGATCAAATAAAATAGTATTTGGCTAATCCTCCAATTTTGATGCCTCCTATTCCAGGGAAACCATTGATTTTGTACATTTCAACAACAGAGTCTTCCTTGGGGGCATTGTTGGCTCAATTAGATGACACTGGGAAAGAAAGGGCCATATACTATATCAGTCATACTCTAGTATCTTATGAGATCAATTATAATAACATTGAGAAGTCTTGTCTTGTAGTAGTGTTTGCTTCCCAAAAGTTGTGACACTATATGCTTGCTCATACTATACATTTGGTTGCAAAAATTGATCCTCTTAAGTACTTGCTTAGTAAGGCTACCCTCACGGGTAGACTTGCTAAGTGGATGATGGTTTTATTTGAATTTGATATAGAGTACATTGAGAGAAAGGCCATAAAAGGGCAAGCTATTGCTGATTAGTTAGTTGATTTTCCAGTTAAGGATAGTGTGCCTATTCAGGTAGAGTTCCCAGATGAACATATTCTATACATGACCACTCGCACTTGGAAGATGTTCTTTGATGGTTCCAACATGCAAAATGGATCAGGTGCGGGAGTATTGTTTGTTTCTCCTCATGGGTATAATATACCAAAATCCTACAAACTTTTATTCCCATGTATAAACAATATTGCAGAATATGAAGCATTAACCAATGGATTGAAACTAGCTATAGAATGGAACATAATAGAGTTGCATGTCTTTGGGGATTCACAATTAATTATCAACCAAGTCAATAAGGAGTATCAAACCAAAGATGATAAATTGATACCTTACAAAAAGATGGTTGATTCATTGAGATGTTACTTTACCTTTGTGACATTTCAACAAATCCCTAGAGCAAAAAACAAAGCTGCAGATGCTATGGCTACATTAGCTTCACTCCTATAGTTGGAACAACATGAATCCAGATTTGATTTCTTGGTGGAAGAGCTACACCACCCCATATTTGACTCATCTAAAAGCAATGTCATTTGTACCCTTGTCACACATAAGTCTTCCTACTATGGTGCTATCTATTCATATATACATGATGGCATCGTCCCTGACACTTTCAACTATTCTGAATGCTGAAACCTCATCTATAACGCCTCTCACCACACCCTTATCTCTGGTGATTTATATAGGAGGGGTTTAAGATGGGACACTTCTTAGGTGCTTGGAAAAGGAGGAATTCGACCAAGCATTAGTTGACATTCTCGAGGGCATTTGTGGTGGACACTCTAATGGTCTTGCCATGGCCCAAAGGTTGCTTAGGGTGGGGTATTACTAGCCCACAATGCAAACCGATGCAGTAGCTTTCTCTAAATCTTGTGAGAAATGTCAAAAATATGGAAACCTGATTCACACTCTAGGGAGGGAGCTAATTCCTTCTATTTCTAATTGGCCATTTCAATGCTAGGCCTTTGACCTTGTTGGGAAAATTCACCCCAACTCATCAGGTGGACATAAGTTTATCATCACAGCTACTGATTATTTCACAAAATGGGTAGAGGCAGTCCCTCTTTCTGTTGCCTTAGGCAAAATAGTTTCCCTATTTATTCTGAATCATATTATTTGCCAATTTGGAGTGCCTTCTAAGATTATTACTGATAATGGAGGTCAATTCAAGAAAAAGGACCTAAATCATTTATGCAAGAAGTTTAAAATTAAGCAACATTGGTCCTCCATCTACTTCCCACAAGGAAATAGACAGGCAGAAGCCTCTAATAAAACCATTCTTAAGATTCTTCATAGGACAGTGCACAAGAATGGTAGGGATTGGCACTTACAAATCAATTTGGCACTATCGACCTATAGAACTAGCATTCGTACACCTATAGGAGCTACTCCTTTTTCTCTTACCTATGGCATTGAAGCAGTGTTTCCTTTAGAAGTAGAGATACCTTCACTTAGAATCTCTCTCAAAGGTTTGATTACAGATGAGGATTATCGTGCCATGAGGTTACAAGAACTAGAACTTCTAGATGAGAAGTGTAAGGCTTCCTTTGATCACATAAGAGTATATCAAAAGCATATGTCCAAAGCATTCAACAAGAAGGTTCGCCCTAGGGAATTTTAGATAGGTCATCTTGTTTTGAGAGAGAACTCTAAGAATCAACAGAACATAGAACAAAAGGGCAAGTTCGAACCTAATTGGCTTGGACCATACATTATTACAGCAGCTTTTGGTATAGGTGCATATTTACTATCAAATGAAGATGGAGAACAGCTCCCTGAGCCCATCAACATTTTTCACCTAAAGAAGTTCTATCCTTGATGCCCATTTCTGTCTGGGGGCATCCTTTGTACATATCTTATTGATCCTGAAACAAATACCAAAAAAATTCATATATGATGCTGAAAAAATCCTAAAAAGCATATACAGTCCTGAAAAAATATAAAAAAATAAAAAAATAGAAATAAAAAATAAAAAAATAAAAAATAGAAAAAGTGCCTTGGTGAAAACTTGGAAATAGGCACCTTGGTAGCAAAAATACAAAAAAATGAAAAAAGAAAAAATTGCAATAAAATCCAAGTGGTGAAAACCTGGAAACAGGTGCTACTTGAGGCCTTTGCACCCCTATTTGTTAGCATGCATCCTGGACACTTAGCCACTTTCCATCATGCCTTGACCTTATTTGACTTGGTCTGGAATTGGTCTTTATCTTTGTCTAGGGGGCATAACTATTAGCATAGGTCCTTTGGGTGAGTTTGTCTCTTGGGGCATTCCACAATAGGTGTTTTTCAACACCACCCCAAACTATGTTTTTCAACACTACCCTAGCGTCGAGTGTCTCTCAACACTTATCAGATGTCTTACCCAATAGTCTAAGTATGATGTGATATTTCTCATTGACAGATGTGATAACCAAAGTTTGACTCTATGACCAACACACACGCACTTAAACAATCAACTCGCTTGAGATATGTTGACTTTATTTTTCTTTGTGTGTTGTCTATGAGGATTTCTTTGATGAGTGGTCTCTCCCTGAGAAGTTTTCGATGATGCATAGCTAGAAGACTGAGGGTATGAGAATATGTTTTCTTTCTTTATCTACTTGTGGGTATATTTTGTCTATCCTAACTATCATGAGCATTTATGCTGGTCCTACTTGACACTAGGGATTGACAAGATATTATCCTTGACTGTTTTGCGAGTGCATGCTTCTAGTTATCTTGACTTTCATGTGTCTTGATACAAGCATAATCTTTCCATATCAAACTTAGGTGATCTCATTGCATTAGTCATCTTGACCTCCATGTCTTTGATGCCTAGGTGGGATTTCCACATTTCTATCTGATAAAGATCATATTCATATCCACATAGTTATGCTAGTGTGAATTGTATGATCTTACGACACTACCAATAATGCTCGATGATGATAATTAGATGTCTATAGGCATTGTGACCTTGCAAGTCAACCACTTTCATAGTAGCTTTCATTCTTAGGTTCATCATAGTTTAGTTTTTGCATCTTGCATATGGAGAGAGCTCTCCTTTTTATCATCTACGGACTAGTTGGTCAATTGTGCTCATTTTCTAATTCTTCTTGATCATATCTTTCATATCACATCATTTTCTATCCATTTTCAAACTTGAAATCAAAATTTGAGTTGCATTTCCAAGTTTTCTCATTCTTCTATGCAGTTGACTGACCTTTTGAGGCATAATTCTTTGATCTTTGATGGAATTTCTTCCTTTCCATGTCTTCCAAACTTCTAGTCTTTCATTCACCCCTTTCACTTCCTCTCTCTGAGGTTTGACTTAATCTTTATCCTATATCTTTTTTAATCAAACCTCGTCAACCTGGGGCATATCTTCACTATTTGATGGTTATCTTATCATGCTCCATCCTTCGATTATGATTTATTGTGACTTGATCAGGTTGATCAATTTGTTGTTCTCCTCTATCTGATTTTGATTTTGATTCCGAGGGGGTAGTACCTATCAGCTTTAATCTTTGATTCAGCTTTATCATTCAGCTCAGCTTGAGATTCTTATCTTTAGACTTGATTATCACCTAGCAGCGATGGTGGTGATTTTGTCTTTCAATTTTTATCTCCTATTTTTTAGACTTGATTATTGCCTAGCAGCGACGATGATAGTTTTGTCTAAGGCTTGATTTGCACCTAGCAGCGGCGGTGTTGGTCTTGTCTTTCAAGTTTTTGCTTATCTTTATCCTGATGTGTTCCCAAAATGAACACACATCTGGGTTGTTTTGTGATCCCAAATCGATCTCACATTTCAATTCTTCTTTGACTGCATGTGTTCCCAAATCGATCACACATTAGTCAAAGAGGGGCAAATGTATACACCCTAAAATGGTTGCCTAGACTTTGAGCCCCATTTCTGCAATTTATCAAATCCCTGAATCAATATTTTCAAATATCAACAATATCAATTATATCAATTTTCTTGATCAAATCATAATCAATTCAATATTTCCTAAGGCTTGAGCTTTATTTAATGTAAAAGAAATAAAAATAAAAATCTTATTTAATTAAGAGAACATGCTCCCTTTTAATTAATTAAAAATCTCTTTTAATTAAATAATAAAATCACTTTATCCTAAGCCTTTATTTAATTAAAAGGAATTTTCTCCCCTTTTATTTAAATAAAAAATCTCCACTTTTCCTCTTATCCTAAGTTGCACAAATAAAGCATTTATTCTTATTTTATAAAAAGGAAAAAGCACTTTTTATCTTATATGGACATAAAGTCAACTCCTATTTTCCTATTGGAGGATATTTGTGCACAAGGATCAAGCTTCCATTTTTCTCCACCGTTGATTAAGTCTTTTGCCTCTTAATCACAATGATCCATTCCTTTTCACTTCTTATAAAAGAAGAGCTCTCTTCCTCATTTTCATATCTTAAGTTTTCATGCTAATGGTATGTTGCAGGTTTTCTAGGTCATTTGGAACTCTTTGAAGACATTCTTGCATTCAAGCTTTGAAGACATTGTTGTTGCATTTCATTTAGCTTATTTTCTTACATCATAGTTGCATGATAATGGCATTTTTAGTATAGATTTCCTTTATGCAATAGATTAATCTCACATAGCTTAATAGGAGGATTTGTAACACTTGTAATTTTCTTTCATAGCATAGCTTGCATCTTTCATTCTCATAGATTAGTTTGCATTGCATTACATCCATATTGATTTCATTGGAGATATTGGCATTGTTGCCCTTGTCTTTGATTTGGAATCTCTCATTGTGTGGTTGACTAGCAAGGTCATGAGTTTATAGCTCTAGCTGAGAGCAATTTTACAAATCTTGCAACTCCATGCATAGAGAGCTATAGATCAATTTGTGAGAGCTCATTCTTGAGTTTTCTTGCATGTAAGGATTCATAGAAGTGTGACAACATTTTAGCACACACTAAGAAATAGCAAGGAGAGCTTGGAATCTGAATTAAGAAAGGCAAATAATCATAATGATAAATTGCACACTAGTTCTGATCTGATAGAATCTCAGCTATATGCAAGAAGACTCAAGGGAGATAAGAGTTGTATTGGATTCAATGAAGCACAAAATCATATTGATAACTCACGAGAAAGAATGAATACACAAAAAGACTCTATGGATACTAAGAAGACTGAAGATCAAACCAAATATAATGGTGAACCACCTAAGAATGAGCGCAAGCAAGCAGGCCACACTTGTTATGCATGTAACAAGCATGGACATATAGCAAAGAACTACACTGAGGTAAGACCTTTAATGGTTAATGTTATTCATGCAACAAATTTGGTCATAGAGCTATGAATTGCAAGACAAGTCAAAAGAATAGGACTCAACATAATCAAAGAAATCAGAATCAGTTAAATATGAGAATTTTTCAGAATGTTACATGTAAGATATGTAACTATAATGGTCACTCAGCTAGACAATGTAAAATGGTGACTCATATCAATGCCCCAAGGAATATAAGGCCTCCAGTCATTTTTCACTCTTGTAACAAGGCTAGACACATCTAAAAGTTTTGCAAATCAAGGATGCAAGGTCAGGAAAGCCCTAAAAAGCCCAAAGAACCAATTTTGGATCCTGAAGGAGAAGTTAATTTTGTGAAAGCCTCAGAGGATGCGAGCTTGATTTGGTCAGAAGCAAAGAAGGACAAGGTTGATGAGTATGTATTGGATGCATCCCCAGTGGACATAGCCTCTACATCTAGATGAATGGCCCTCAGGGTCATAGGGGGAGCTAATTTATCTCTAGACCCTTGTGTGGCTAGTATACTCACTCTCAGAGTATGTACCTTTGAACTTAAGCTTTCAGAGACTAGTGGAACCTTTGTGCAAGAGTGCACTAGTTGACTGTTTGTAGAATGAAAGTTAGGAATTTTCTAATGATAGCTTGGTTTACGTGACAAGCATTAATGGCCGAATTTATACTTTAAAGTACTTAGAAGATATAATATCTCTCATTGCATTCATATTGAGAGTGATTGAAGAGTAGAAGAGCCCTAACAGTTGATTGAGAAATATTGTATCTTGATTCATCAAGTGACCTACTTGTATTTGATCAGTTGTGGAAACCCTAGTTCGTCACGCTGATTTAGAATCTCTTGGAAACCTTTGTGAAAGAGATTTATAAGTAAGCGATGGATATTCCTATAGTATTTCATGTTACAAAGAAGAAAAGATATGTGTTTAAGAGGCATCCATTCAAATCTACATTAGATGACCTAGAAGGAGCATTCTCCCACATGCTTATGGGAGTTATGCATGTTGAGGACATTAGGGCATACATCTACTATAAGAAAGAACCAGTAGGATTGGACAAATTAAGGGCGCACATGGAAACTATGTTGAAACTAGACAAAACCTTCATGGATGAGTATGTGTGATGGGAAAATCATCCTATAATTGAGTATGCTATGACATATGAGTTCTATGAATCAGAATGGATCAAGATTCTACTAAGCAGAATTCATGATGACCTATTTTGGATAGGTGAAGTGCCAGTTAGAATAACCGGTGACCTAATTCATGAGATGATAGGCCTCCCAAAGATAGGTGTCATCCTTCCAATAGGAAAAGATGTGAGTAAGATTGTTGAATAGACTTGCAAATCAAGGAGTGATAGGTGCAGTATGACCATAGATCCTATTGAACAAAATGACATCAAATTGATGTCTATGATACTTGGATATAGGTTTCAACACACCAGCAGGGTAAACAGTGTATTTCCAACCACAATTCTTGTAGCCATAAGAATTATAAATGAAAATGGAGAGTTCAACCTGTGTGAAATCTTGTGCGCACAACTAATTGACAACATCAAGGCAATCAAGCATGATAAGACCAAGATATTCAAATTAGGGTCTTTGATCATTTATATGTACTTTCACATTGTTGGAAAAGTATCTAATTTTTATTTAGAGAAATCCATTCCCACAATGCCTCAGATATCTCTCAAGGCATCTACTGAGAGCACTCTAAGAGACTACATGACCCTAGAATTGAAGACATTTAGGGCTAAGATGCAAATGAGGTATAGGATACCAAAGAGGATAGTTGAAAAGTATAAGGATACTATTTGTTTTATGGTTGAGATAGACACAACATGCATGGAGGTAGTAGAACCAAGGACTAAGTAGATTCATCCACTAGGATATGAAGTAGAAGAGCATATTCTAGAGACCTGTGCTCAAGTTCTATTATCAACACCTAAAGACCCCAATGAGCCAAGATGGGGAACATATGATGAGAAAATAAGAGAAGTAGATGTAAAACTAAATAGCACACCAACAAAGAGGAAGGTTGCTAAGGTCACTTCTGAGATCTTAAGAATTCATGGAGTATCTCAAGTAGACCTAGACAAAGCAAGGGAACAAAAGATTTCTTTGGAAATTGAGAGCGCAGATGCATCAAAGGTAGAATCAAATGATCCCAACTTAAAGAAGGTGAAGATTGAAAAATATGATGAACAAAAGGGTAAAACTGATGATACTCCTTCTACACCCAAAGAAACCATTGACCTTAATGCTCCTCCTGAGTATAAGTCAATGCCTAAAAGGAAGAAAGAAGTCAACACTGGTCATCCATCCTCAAGAGCAACAAGGAACAGAAGGAACACTCAAGCACCTCCTGAAGTAAGTTTCAAACCCAGTCTCAGTGTGCTAAGTGCAAGGATTGTTGATGAAGGAAGAATTGATCAAGTAGGAAAGTTCTATGAGAAATATAATATGATTGATAAATCAAAGATACATTGAATGATAGTCAAACACATGTTGAAGTTCAAGAAGATAGTCTTGGAACTTAAGACTATGATCCCTGACAATGTATGGAACATCCTAGAATTCCAAAAGAGACAAGCCATTTAAGAGGATTTAAGGATAAGGGAAAATATTCTAGATGACACTCTTTCAGTATGTTCCATAGAAGAGAAATCATTGCTGTTAGACTTGGTGAAGCCTCATCTCAGAACTAAGTCAAGGACTTTGCACATTATGGACAAGAATTATGATCTTGTTGCTAAGAGAATAGAGAAAGCCTTTGAGAAGGTATTTATGATAGGCACATGTACCCAGCCACTGCACCTATAGAACAAGTACCCACAATGGTTTCCAAAGAGTTAGAGATCATCAAGGTACAATCTACAGGTCCACAAGATTCAATGCATGTAGTTGATACATCCACAGAGGCAGAAAAGATTTCACCCATGACAGAGACACCTAAGGATGAAACTATTCTCATTGACAATGTTGAGATAGAAATGGTGGCCTCAAATATGGATCTAGAAAAGTTTGAAGAAGCTCTTGTAAGCACATAAGACGCTAAAATCTTATGCACTAACACTCCTACTCAAGAAGAAATATTGATTGAGGATGTAACTAATGAGAAAGACGAAGCAAAAGAAACAGAAAAGGAAGTTGAAAAACAAAAAGGAGAATAAATGGTAAAAACAAGTAAACAAAAATATGAAACATCAGTTGAACTAATCAAGGTAAAACAAGTAGTGATGGATAGCACTCCCATCACTCCCTCAGCAGCATTATTGTCAAGTTTGACACCTAACACAACTAGTTTGGATTCATGGGGAGAAGAAGACATGATTAAGTTCAGTTTCTTAGCTATGGAGAAGGCCAAGGAGAAACAAGTGATGAGGAATCCCCTCCTTGTAGAGTCAGTGAACATTCTGAACAACTTGTTACCTACAAACAAGAAAGTGCCCATGGTATACTTAGTTGATGATGTCAGTTCAATGATCTCATAGTTCAAAAGCAATTTCACTAGCCTAGAAGAATCTGCATCCATAGTAGCAGAGGAGAAGTACTTGAAGAAGAGATTGAGTGAATTGGTTAGCAACTATACACTTGACTTGAGCTCACTAAAGGCTGGTCAAGAATCTCTAAAGGATTTTGTAGCAAAAGGCAAGAAGATCATTGTTGATTGTATGAACCAAGACAAGCTGACTAGTGATCTATACAAAAAGGTGCAAGAGGTTGAAGTCATGATAGATAGCATAAAGAAATTAGTGGAAGATCCCTCCATTGATGTGAACATGTGCAATAATGTCTACCAAGGATAGTTAGACAAAATTGAGAAGGCAGAAAAAGAGATATCCAAGATAAGGGCTAGGCAATCTTAGTTAAGAAATGCTCTCGTGCCCTCATTAGACATAGATAATCAGAATATCAAAGAGATAGATGCCACCATGATAACTTATGATCATGGTCCCAGCATAGATTTGGAGAAGATGTAAAAGATGCAGTATGTTTTATGCACCCATCTCCAGATTGTGAATTCATTGATCACATTTTGGAAAAAGGAGATCCAAAACATGCAGATAGCATATCCAAATGTTTTATCATAGTAAGTAGTTGTTTATCCAGTTTTGAAGCACCTTTTTCATTAATTCCAAAGGGGGAGTATGTATAGAATATGGATTATAGATATGTATAGGGATTTATAAGATAGAAGTTTGTGTATAAGACAAAAGTTTTTGTATTAAGGGACAGTTAGCAACTTGGCCATATTCCTTTATTGCCATCAATGACAAAGGGGGAGATTGTTGGAAAGTAGGGTATACTAGTGTATATGACTTAGTATAGTGTTTTCATTATGGAAACAAAGACATATAGCAGTTTGGAGTTAGTGCACTTAATGAGAATATCAGAAATCAGCTAAGTGTTGAAGACTGGACAGTGTACAGAGTACCTAAAGCTCAGAGCATCATCACATGTGTGTAAGATCAAATTATGGTATGCACCCTAGAAGATAAGTTGGTTAGACTATATTCATGCTTAGTCTATGAGTGCATGATTAGATATGAAAGTATGAGGAAGATACAGACATTTAAAGTTACATAGCTAGTGTGTGCTAGAGAAGAACAGAGTAAGTAGCTGACTGTTAGCATTTTGATTTGCAGTTATATTCTAATGATGTAAAGGCTATGTGCCTATTGTAATTAGGTTTTTGACATGTAAAAAAGTTTTTTTATAAACATGCTTGAGCCAATTCAATTGGAAGCATTGTATGTAATAGGTTTAAGGGCCAACCTAATTGTTTATTTTGTATGCGTATATAAATATGAGATACACCCATTGTAATAGGTATGGAAGTTGATATAGAGTTGTGAGAAGGAGATAATAAGTATGCAAAGAGACATTAAGATGTATTAGAGCTTTGCAAGAGGTTAAAGCATTAGCACATCAAAGGAACTGATCTGACAAACAATGTCACAGTGACAGTTCATCCAGTAGATATAGTGTATATCTGAGATCAGAAGGTTGTAGCCTTCACCACTTAAGCAGTGAGCTCTAGGATAGTGTGTCCACTCCCCTAATAGGGACTATTGTAAAAGAATCCTAACAGGGTTCGACCCTTGACAAGGTCTACTGTACTTAATGCATTGTAAAGCAACTCCTAACAGGGTTAAGGATCTTCTAACAAGGATCATAAAACACTAGTACAGAATATTAGTGGGTGTTAATTCCCACTGGGGTTTTTACCTATTTGGGTTTCCTCATAACCATATTGGTGTTATGTATTGATTTCATGTTTCATTTTTATGTGGATGTTCATTTCATTACTTAAGAAAATAAGTTCAATTTAAAGATTAAGTGAAAAGTTAAAATACAGTGAACACTGATACACCCCGCCCCCCCCTCTCAGTGTTCCCATTCCTAATAGTTAATACATCCCAGCCATAGTTTCAGATGCTTTCCAAGATGTCTAAAAATTATTGATAATGATCACCATCATTTTTTAGTTCTCCTCATCAGTCATTATATCAAAACCATGAGCTTATGAGTGAAAGATGTTAAAAGATGTATCCAATTTTTATTAGAAGCTATGACATCCTTCACTCATAAGCTTCATAGGCTTTGCAAGCTGACTCAAAATATGACTAAAAGACATCCAAGAATTGCAGTCACTTTGTTCAAAACAAATAAGTACATTCCTTCATGTGCTATTTCTTTTGCTTTCAGCTTATGTACATCTACATCTCTATTTTTTTTGTTACTATAATAAATGCACACACATATCACCAGAAATTATCAGATTTTGTTAGACTATCATTATTGCTTGGAAAACATACCATGCTACCTATGATCATGAACATATGCTGAAAACGTATGCCCTCTATTTATAAAAATACCTCTACAGTTTGCTTTATGTTTGATTTGTCACTTTTTATATTTCAACTATAGGCATATTTTACTATGCAAATCTGTTCAATAGCATAAATTTACAATCTAAAAGGATTCAAAATATAGCTCATTGTATCAAAGTTTATGTAGCATGACCATTGTTATCAACTCACTTGACTGCAGTTTTGTATTTAAATTATTTCTTCATATTGCACAATTACCTAGCACTTGAATAATCACTCTAAAACTCACTGGCACAAACTACCAAGCTTTAATATTAATATCTCTCAATGCTAAAATTTAACTCTTTGCAATAAGGCATAAAATGCTCATTTGTCATCAATGAAGCTTGAGCACGGGCTCATGACACTCAAAGATACATGTTGTAAAACATTTTATTACACTTCCATTCGTAATAAAAAAAAATAGTGACATTACTTGAATCTGTACCTCTTGAAATAGCAAAGACATATTGTACTAGTATTTGTAACTATATTCTGTGACTTGATCTTTGAGCGTTTGCAATTTTGGCATCTCCTATAGCACTTTTATCTTGAAATTCCAGCTTGATCTACATCTTTTCCCTATGACTGAATATGAAAACCAGTCAACTTTCTTTCTGCAAAATAAATTGTTAAGCTCTCAAACAACATTATTTTTAAAATGGTTAGATTAGCGAACATAAAACAATTTGTCAATCAATTCTCTGACCATTATGTTCACTAATCTAACCAAGGCACTGCATCATCTAAAAAAGGTTTCTTAGTTGAACATACTAAGTCCCTTTAATTCAGATACCTAGTTAATAAAAAGGACAACATACACTAGAATGATCATAAATAGTAAAAGGTTTCATGTTTACAGAAACAAGTCCCTTTCATACTACCTTGCAGTGAGTGTTAGTGTACCCTTATTGCATTTAGTTTTTCCAAATTGATGTGCAGATTTGAAAACTTGATTATTTCAGTATGTTATTTGTTTCTTATGCATTTCTTAGATCCATCAGGATCTAACCAGATTTTCTTTCTCTTGTGAAGGTATGAACCCTAAAGACCTAAATGCAGATGAAGACCTAGACTTTGAAGACCCTAGGACCTGAGACCTAGTAGACAACCAGCTGACTCAAAGCAATACAAAGGCAATGCATGGGACCCCTATTCCATACTTCAATCTTTTCTTTCAATTCTGCAAATGTACTCTGATTATTGATATGAAATATGAAACATAGAAAGACATTTGTATACTACATTCAATTTGAATGCACAATGTAATGATTATTTATGAATTCTAAAATTTTGAAAAAGTGATCAATACTAAGAGTACAATTATGACATCTAGAATGAATGTAGTAATGACATGTAAATTAACAAAACCTGCAAGGTAGTATTTATTAGACAAACAAATGTGAAACCTTTTCCTATTTGTGCTTATTGTGTTGTATGTTGTAATTTTGAGTAACAATAATAGAACTTAATATCTCATTCTAAGACTGAATTGTCACTAGTTAGGATCTGCATTCTGAGAGAAATTAATTGATCTTAATAATACTCTTTCTAGATAGACAGCAATAGGATGATTTTGATTCGTTCATTACAAATTCAATTATTTATTTTTTTATGATGGACTAACAAGCCAATGTCTTACTAAAGTGTTGTGTTGTATTTGTAGGTACAATAATTATACCACACATTTATGGCACCCACAGTGGAGCTCGACCCCAAATTTTCTACTAATTTTAAGCAATTTTTCATGTTCCAACAAGTTGTTTTGTAGGACAAAGTTGCACCCAGGCATCCTACTCATTCTGAGTTGCTTGTTGTGATTCTTAAGTCATTTTTTGGAAGTGTCACTTCTAGTAAATCATTATTCACCTTTAGTATCCTTAGTCAGATTTGGTGAGTTTTTCATCGTTTATGGGAATGGTCGCATCTAGGGTGTTTTATTAGTCATTTTTGGTATTAAAACTTGAACAATTGATTGGTTTCTAATGACTAATGGGTGAATTTGATGTGTGTGATTGATTTTGAGCGGTCTAACATTGTCTGCAAGACATTTTGATAGAGATTGCACATGTCCAAGGCTATGAAGTGAAAACACAATTCAAACTGCTAATAAGTGAAATACATGTTGTCTTTATTATCAACTAATCATTGTGCATTCTTAAAGAATTTGGGTGCCTAATTAGGATTTAAGGTTTTTCTTAAATTGATCAAAGGATTATGCTCTTTTCCCTTTGGAAAAATCAGAAACTCAAAAGGCAATTTAAGTTTTAAGTTTAAATTATTGGTAATTGAACTTGTTTGATATGTTTGGAAAAGGTGAAAAGGTAGAGAAGTATGTTCTTCTTCCATTGGAAGAATCAAAATATCAGACCCTTGAATCCAATCTACTTTATATGTTTCATATTTAGAGGGCTTGTTGGTTGAGGTAAAAAGCTCCTGGGAACAACCCAAGTTAGGACAGAGAGAAGCCAACCCTTGCACCTCACTATAATACAAATGCTTCTTTGAGATGAAAATATCAGAAGACTTAGTCAATTTTATCCTTGGAATATTGATTTGATCCTTCCTTGGACATGCTTGGGTGTTGTATAGAGTAGAGCCACTTGAATCATTCTTGCAAGACTACACACATTCAGGTACTCATAGGGGCTATATGCCTCAATCTTTCCTTGTGCCAAGCTATATGCCTCAATCTTTCCAATATCCATTGCATGTTATTGGATTGTCATATTCTAAGGAGTCTTTGAGTGTGTTTCTAAGTTAGTGAACACGTATTTCCAATCTCTACCAAGTCAATAGAAATTAGGTGTGTTTGGAGTCTAAACAACCTTGTTTTATTTGTTTGAATTTACAACTTAAGATAAATGCCCTTAATTTACAACCTCTCAGACACTCACAAACATTTTTAGACATTCATACTCACTAGAATTTGACAAAAAATCTTTGGCATTTAATAGGTTTAACCCATTTTTGGATAAAGTTTCAAACTTGAGCTAGTCCATCAGAGTGTCACATCTAGTGTCCAAAGTCTCTTTTAGGATACAAGCTCACATATGGTTAATACAGGCTCACATATGATTAATACAGGGTCACATCTAGTTTTTATGTCACCCTTAGGATGTCTTTAGTCACATCTAGGAAGTTCATCAGTCATCTTTAGTTACATCTAATCTCTCACATATTTATAGTTTTGGATACCCTATTTGTCCCTCTACCAGGTTCTGTCATCACAATCAGTCAACCTAAAAGTTTTTGTCAGTAAATTCTTAAGTGTACCCTACATACCTACTTGGTTTTCATTCAATCCTTTTCAATTCATGGTTTCTTATCACCTTCAACCCTCTTTAGTTTCTAGCTCAATATCAGGGTATTCTAACCTTTTGAAACTGGAAATTATCAACAACATTACCTTATCAAGCTCACACTTGCAATCCTTTGGATGAACACACTTAGAAATTATCAAAATTGTTGACACATTGAGACACCTTGACAATTATCCTATCACTCTTACATGGTTAATACAAGAACCAATCGCTATCCTTTTAATCAAAAATTGGAAGATCTTCCTAGAATCATCACTTTTGACCAAGGAGAAACCTCCAGAAAAAATCCTATATCGAATCAAGAATCACCAATTCACACAACTTATGAACATTATACTACTCCAAACATGTCTCATAATGATTATGACTGGGATGAACAAAATGACAACCAAGACAATCAAAGGAATCTATCAAACTGAGAAAATGAAGATAATTACAAATGCCATTATAACTCTGATAGAAATGAAGAACCAACGAAAGAAGATTACTAGAAATGTCAGAAAATTAAGAGGTTCCAAAAAATACTTGAATGAACCTTAGATGAGAATAAAGAAAAATACTTCTTGGACCTGGAATCCATGGGAGTCAAGATACCTAAATATTTTGATGTAAATCAACTAAAGAAAAGAGAAATTGACACACCTATGTCCATATTGACTAGACAATTACTTGCTATGCAAACATAATTGAAAGAGCTAAAAAAAGAAAAGGACAAACCCTCAAGACAATACTCATTGGAGCACATATGTCCTTTTCTATTTGATAAAGACTTGTACATGGTTTCATTTCCTTCTAATGTTGAAATACTCAGGTATGAAAAATATAATGGAAATTCATATCCTCAAGACCATGTGAGAGAATTTTACAATTTAAGCATGGATTTCATGCACGAACAAACCTACTTGATGAGGTTATTTCCTAGAAGCATGTGGGACTAGCTATGGAGTGGTTCTCAAAGTTACGTACTAGAATTAAAACATTTGAAGAGATGGTCAAGAAGTTTATCCAACAATACTCTTATAATATACAACATACAGTGACCATGGTTGATTGATGTAACACAAAACAACAAAGCGCATAACCTTTCCTTTCATTTCTATAGAGATGGAGGAGTATCTTTACAAGGTATCCAAGAGACGTCCCTGAGAATGAGAAGATGGATATGTATGTTAATAACTTAATTCTAGAATTAAATTACTCCATACAACTCCAAGTTCCTCCAAGCTTTGATAAGATGATTGAAAGTGCAATTAAGATTGAGGAGGTCATGGTTAAAAAGGGGGAAATTACTATTTACAAAGACAATAGAGATAAGTAAAATCCCAACAATAGAAAAGATAAGTACAAGTTTTGGAACAAGAACAAAAATGTGGTAAGTGATGGAGTTTTAGATTCTCCTAACATGAAGTTGAAACCATAAGTATTTAATCTTACCACAAGTCTATAAATGAACAAAGGTTCCAATAACACAAGAATAACTCCTAAAGCATATAACAACAACAAATCCAATAATTGAAATGAGTCGTGGTTATCTAAACCAAAAATTACTTTTACCCCATTGGGAGATATGCTTGAAGTGGTCTTGAAATCACTATTAGACAACAAAATCATCACACTTTCAGAATCAAAATTGTGGGAACTAGAAGTAAAACTGAAGTGGTGGAATGATGATGACTATTGTGATTTCCATTAGAATAAAGGACATAAGGCCAACAATTGTATAAAATTGAGACATGTCATTCAATATTTAATTTAAAGATGGTAAAGTAAAAGTGGACGTACATCATGCTAACAATGATCATAAATCATTTCAACAACCATTTCCTAACTACGAGAAAGGTGAATCATCCAATGCCAAAGGAAACAAGATTAACTATACATATACCGACAATGATAATGTGATAAATATGTTCGAACCATGGGAACACTCTATAAGTATGATCACTCTCAAAGTAGTAAAAGACAAATACAAATCCTCTAATACCATGACAAGGATTTAAGATAAACTCACACTTAAAGGAATTTCCACATCAAAACAACCTACAATAAAAATAACTTAAAAACCAACATCTAAACAACTGGCATCACCTCCAATAGAAAACTATAGCTTGTTGGATCAGTTACAATGTACCCCTACTCAAATTTGCATTTTTTAATTATTAAAGATCTCTCTAGTTCAAGAGAAACTCTTGATCAATATTTTCTTGCAACCAATGTTCTGAAAGACATAGACGTGGATAGATTCCAAGATATGGTGGGTGACTTAACTTCCCCACACTATCTCTCCTTCTTCGAAGAAGATGAAAAATATCTAAATCACCCTCATAACCAACCATTACACATTGAGGTTCTTATCCATAAATATTAAGTCAAATGTGTCTTCATAGATGGAGGCATCAATTTGAACATATGCACATTTAATCTTGTGAAACAATTGGGATTTTCAGAACATGCGATTGATCCAAGAAGGAATATTACAATCAAAGCCTATGACGAAGAAAAGATATCCTCCAAAGGATTAGGTGTTTTACCTATCAAAGTGGGACTCGTTGAAAGAGATGTCATATGCCAAGTCCTTGATCTAACACTTTCTTACAATATTCTTCTTGGAAGGACATGGATTCACACAATTTAAGAAGTACCTTCTACATGCCATCAATTCATAAATTTCCCTCATAAAAAAGTAGAAGTGACAATTCTAGTTGATACAAGTTACTCTTACAACACTCTTAAGCAAGTGGACAAAATGATTCCACATAACAAAGAGAGTTATAAAGAGACTAAAACTTCCAAACAGATGGCATTAAAAAGTTTTGCAAAGAATTTGAATATCCAAGACACAGGAATGGGAGAGTATAAACTTGACTCATTAATATCCATGATGGATTTTCCTTTATCTCCTAGATCTCAAGGAAGACCCTCATCAACCTTCACACCATCCAATGATAAAGAATTAACAATTCATGAAGGAATGGGGATGATAAAAGAAAAGGTATCTCTATCAAAGGAAAATGAAGAAAAAGTCTTCTTGCAATGGTTATACAAAGAAGACAAACATGATGAACATGTTAAAAATGTTGAGATATCACTAAATAAATATGGAAAAGGATATAAAATCATGAAAAAAATAGGTTACAAAGGTAAAGGGCCAATTGGTAAAAAAAAGGAAGGACTCGTAGAACTAATGCATATGGGGTTCAATAACCCTAAAGATAAAACTAGTTTGGGTTTCAGAGAAGAAGTATCTCACCCTATGTCTGGAGATGGTCCCATATTTGATAGAGAATATGACTCGGTTGATGAATAATAAGTATAAGGAGGACACATATCATATGAAAGATTACTACTCTTACAAGGAGATCCTTTATCAAACTTAAATACAGTTCCTCTCATAGACACATGTAATGACCCCTTTTCCTATCGCTTGACTTGAGTTCTATAATTTAATACAAGCTAGGCGTAAATTAGGAAATCATCTTAAAAACTATTAAAATATGGACGTGGCTATCCTCCCAAAAGAATGCACCATCATACAGAAATTGGACATTGTCACATACGTAGGGACATACATAAAACCCATATAAAGCCATGTTATCCCCGACAAGAAAGGATAGAGGTCTGCTTAGTTTTTTGCCATTTTTGAGTGATGATGAGACGTGTAGTAAAGTACGTGAAAGGTGAATTAGATCGAAAAAAATGAAACCGTTTAATCCAATACACTGAAAAATTGAACTACATAAGGAGATAGTAACCGTGTGAAGGAGACTGTGAAGAAAGGACATAAAAGAGACAGTTAAGTGTGGCATAAAATGTTAGGGAGGGGTTACTGTGTCTACTAGCGGTGAGAGGACAATGTTAGCGACTGTTGCATTTACCGTCAAGTGTGGCATAAAATGTTAGGGAGGGGTTATTGCATCTGCTAGCGGTGACAAGACAATGTTAGCGACTATTGCATTTACAGTCAAGTGTGGCTTAAAATGTTAGGGTTTAATGCGTCTACTAGCGGTGATAGGACAATGTTAGTGACAGTTGCATTTACATTCAAGTGTGGCTTAAAATGTTAGGGTTTACTGCGTCTACTAGCGGTGAGAGGACAATGTTAGTGACTGTTGCATTTAGAGTTAAGTGTGGCATAAAATGTTAGGGGTTACTATGTCTACTAGCGGTGAGAGGACAATGTTAGCGACAATGGGTATTTACAGTTAATTATGGCATAAAATGTTAGGGGTTACTGCATCTGCTAGCAGTTAGAGGACAATGTTAGCGACAGTTGCATTTACAGTTAAGTGTGGCGTAAAATGTTAGGGGTTACCGCATCTGCTAGCAGTGACAGGACCGGTTAGTATCAACTTCATTTTATGATGAGAGATAAATTAAAGTTCCATGGCCTTGATACCATATCGACGGTTGTTGCATGATCTGAATGCCAGGAAAGATTCCTTGTGATCATACGACAGTCGTTGGATCTTTCTTTTGGTGATGATGATAGCTTAATAAATAGATTAAACGGACTGGCCCCACTTAATTTCCACATCAGCAAATAACTTTGACCAATCAGAAACACCCATGTGTATACAGCTCACACCGGTGGCAGCGGGCCCACTGTTTAGAGGTGCATGTGAGTAAAGTCATATTGACAGCTGTCACATGATCGGAAGGCCCCAAAAAATACCTTGCGGTCATACGACAACTATTAGATCTTTGCAGAGTTGTCAGTCCAGCAGTATCCATAGATACTGGGCCCCTATGCGCTGGCTTGAAAACCCAGATCCAGGGTTAACGCATGATCACAAGGACTTAAAAGATACCATGCGGACATACGACAACAGTTGATCAACATTAGATTCAAATTTCACATACGATGGTGAAACTATATGAATGAAATCAGGTGTTGAAGACTTAGGAATATTTTTGAAATCTAAAAACACCTAATGTTTTTGAAATTGTACTTGCGCACTTAAGATAGCGATGGTCGAAAACACAAAACACTTTTCCAATTCGGCACCCGCGCACATAACATTTCATCCTACAAGTGGGGCTGACTTCACAAAAATGACTTGATGTTTTTTACCGCACACTTGCGCACCTAAAATGGAAACTACATAACAGACAATGTTTTCAAAATCGCACTTGAGCACTTAAGATAGTGATGGTCAAAAACACATAACATTTTTCCAATTTGGCAATTGCACACATAACATTTTGGCATTGGCTATCCTCCTGACAAAATGCACCTACAGACAAAAAAAAAATTTCCAGATTTAGGAAAACACAGTGATTTGTTTTCAAATTTTTTTTGGTGTTTTCGATTCAGAATCTACAGATCATGAAGAACAAAGCTTGAAAATTTCATAAAAATCCATGGTGTTTTCAGATTTTTCACCTTTGTACGGCGGTGCATTTTGTCAGGAGGATAACATTTCAGCCTACAAGTGGGGCCGACTTCACAAAAATTACTTGATGTTTTTTACCGCACACTTGCGCACCTAAAATGGAAACTACATAATAGATAATGTTTTCAAAATCGCACTTGACCACTTAAGATAGCGATGGTCAAAAACACAACATTTTTTTTAAATTGGCCCCTGTGCACATAACATTTCATCCTACAAGTGGGGCCGACTACACAAAAATTACTTGATGTTTTTGACCACACTCCTGCACACCTTAATGGAAACTACATAATAGTTTTGACAATCATGCTTGCGCATGTGTGATTGTGATTGTCGAAAACACATAACATTTTCCAATTTCGCACTTGCCAACATAACATTTTATCGTACAAGTGGGAGCAACTTCACAAAAATTACTTGATGGTTTTGACCGTGCACTTGGTTGGAATTAACCTAGAATAGGAAAACGGGAATTGGTGAATTGGTATAAGCTAATTCTAATTTTGGTCCAAAATGAGAATTTAACCGATTCGTCTCTCAAACTGGAATTGGTTGAATGCTAATTTTGGACCAAAATTAGAATTAACTTATACCAGTTGACCAATTCTCATTGTATTATTCCAGGTTTATTCCAGCAACCAAACGATTGGAAAGGACAGGACACTTTCCACAATCCAAATTGCGCAATTGTGATAGAGATAGTCGAAAACACATAACATTTTCCAATTTCACACCTACACACAAAACATTTCATCATACAAGTGGGACCGACTTAAAAAAAATTACTAAATGTTTTTGATCATGCAGTTGTGCACCTACAATGGAAAATACATAACAGTTTCAACAATCGCACTTGTGCACTTATGATAGCAGTTGTCGAAAATGTGTAACACTTTCCAATTTCGCACCTGCACACATAACATCTCATCCTACAAGTGGGACCAACTTCATAAAAATTACTTGATGGTTTTGATTGTGCACTTTGTTGGAATTAACCTCGGAAAGGAAAACTGGAATTGGTGAATTGGTATAAAAGCTAATTGTAATTTTGGTCCAAAATGAGCATTCAACCAATTTCTCTATGAAACTAGAATTGGTTGAATGCTCATTTTGGACCAAAATTAGAATTAAGTTATACCAATTTACTAATTCTTATTTTCCTATTGTAGGTTTATTGCATTAACCAAACAGTTTCAACAATTGGAATTGTGCACTTGTGATAGCGATTATCGAAAACACATAGCATTTTCAAATTGCACACCCGCACACATAACATTTCATTGTACAAGTGGGACCAACTTCATAAAAATTACTTGATGTATTTGATCACAAACTTGCACAGCCATAATGGAAAATACATAACAGTTTCAACAACGGCACATGTGATAGCGATTGTCGAAAATACACAACATTTTCTAATGTCGCACCTGCAGACATAACATTTCATCGTACAAGGGGGACCGACTTCAAAAAAATTACTGGATGTTTTTGATCGTGCACTTGCGCACCTCCAATGGAAAATACATAATAGTTTCAACAATCGCACTTGTGCACTTATGATAGTAGTTGTCAAAAATGCGTAACACTTTCCAATTTCGCACTTGCACACATAACATTTCATCGTACAAGTGGGACTGACTTCACAAAAATTACTTGATAGTTTTGATTGCGCACTTCATTGGAATTAACCTCGAAAAGAAAAATGGGAATTGTTGAATTGGTATAAAAGCTAATTCTAAATTTGGTCCAAAATGAGCATTCGACCAATTCCTCTATGAAACTAGAATTGGTTGAATGCTCATTTTGGACCAAAATTAGAATTAAGTTATACCAATTTACTAATTCTCATTTTCCTATTGTAGGTTTATTGCAACAACCAAACAGTTTCAACAATCGCAATTGTGCACTTGTGATAGCGATTGTCCAAAACAAATAGCATTTTCAAATTGCGCACCTGCACACATAACATTTCATTGTACAAGTGGGACCGACCTCATAAAAATTACTTGATGTATTTGATCGCAGACTTGCGCAGCCATAATGGAAAATACATAATAGTTTCAACAATGGCACATGTGATAGCGATTGTCAAAAATACATAACATTTTCCAATGTCACACCTGCGGACATAACATTTCATCGTACAAGTGGAACCGACTTCACAAAAATTACTTGATGGTTATGATCACACACTTTTTTGGAACTAACCTGGAATAGGAAAATGGGAAATGGGGAATTACTATAAGCTAATTCTAATTTTGGTCCAAAATGAGCATTCAACCAATTGGTTTCTGAAAGTGGAATTGCTTGAATGGTCATTTTCGACCAAAATTAGAATTAACTTATACCAATTCATGAATTCTCATTGTCTTATTCTAGGTTTATTCGAGCAACCAAATGGTTGGAAAATACATAACACTTTCCACAATGGCAATTGCATAGTTGTTATAGCGATTATCACAAACACATAACATTTTCCAATTATAGACCTGCGCACAAAACATTTCAGCCTACAAGTCGTACCAACATCAAAAAAATAACTCAATGTTTTTTATCATGCACTTTTGCACCTACAATGGAAAATACATAACAGTTACCACAATCGCACTTGCGCACTTGTGATAGCTATTAACGAAAATGCATAACATTTTCCAATTTCGCACCTGCACACATAACATTTTATCCTACAAGTGGGACTGACTTCACAAAAATTACTTGATGGTTTTGATTGTGCACTTTGTCGGAATTAACCTAGAATAGGAAAATGGAAAATGGTGAATTGGTATAAAAGCTAATTCTAATTTAGGTCCAAAATGAGCATTCAACCAATTCGTCTCTGAAACTAGAATTGGTTTAATGCTTATATTGGACCAAAATTAGAATTAACTTATACCAATTCACAAATTGTCATTGTCTTATTCCAGGTTTATTCCAGCAACAAAAGTGTTGGAAAATACAGAACACTTTCCACAATCGCAATTGCACAGTTGTGATAGCGACTATCAAAAAGACATAGCATTTTCCCATTTCACACCTATGCACAAAACATTTAATCCTACAAGTGGGATGGACTTCAAAAAACTTACTCAATGTTTTTTATCATGCACTTGCGCACCTACAATGCAAAATATATAACAGTTTCAATAATCGCACTTGCGCAGTTGTGATATGATTATTGAAAATGCATAACATTTTTCAATTTTGCATGTGCGCACATAACATTTCATAGTACGAGTGGGACCGACTTCACAAAAATTACTTGATGAGTGACCCCTTAGGCTGTTTGGTCTCGTCAATACATCATTAAAAAAATTAACCAGGTCCAATTGCTAGTTATAAAGACCAGCTTAGCAAAAACGGCTCCTTAAATTGGCTTTGGCCCGTAAAAGTTGAAATATGATTGTTCCTTTTTCTATTTGCATTGAGAATAGTGGCAAGCACCTGAGAATACATGAATCTCTTCTGATTGGCATGACTGGTGTACTTTGCTGCTTGTAGCTCAGTGTTTCTTTTCTCTCATTTCTGCAGCGATATGCAGACTCTTTCCATGACTCATTTATGTTGTTTGTATTGGAAATGGTGAGGCTCGGATTGCATTTATGTTCAAAATGTCATTTGTTCAACTGCTTTCCTACACACAGCGTGATCGGAATTGTGCGAATGCACACCTACATTTGAAAATACATAACAGTTTCAACAAATGCATAACGTACTTGTGATAGCGATTGTCGAAAATACATAACATTTTCAAATTTTGGACCTGCTCATTTGGAGGAAAATTAGAATTAACTTATACCAATTCAGCAATTCTCATGTTCCTATTGCAGGTTTATTGTAGCAACCAAAGGGGTTGGAAAATACATAACAGTTTCAACAATCGCACTTGTGCACTTTTGATAGCAATTGTTGAAAATACATAACATTTTCTAATTTGACACATGTGCACGTAACATTCCATCCTACAAGTAGGACCAACTTCTAAAAAATTACTTCATGTTTTTGATCGCGCACTTTGTTCATATTAACCTGGAATAGGAAAACGAGAATTGGGGAATTGGTATAAGCTAGCGGATGCAGCTATCCTCCCGACAAAATGCACCGCCATACAAATGTGAAAAATCTGAAACACCATGGATTTTTATGAAATTTTCAGGCTTTGTTCTTCATGATCTGTAGATTCTGAATTGAAAACACCAAAAAAAATTTGAAAACAAATCACTATGTTTTTGTAAATCTAGAGAAATAAAAAATCGTTTGTAGGTGCATTTTGTCGGGAGGATAGCTAGCACCTAAGCTAATTCTAATTTTTGTCCAAAACGAGCATTCAACCAATTCCTGTCAAAACCTAGGATTGGTTGAATGCTCATTTTAGACCAAAATTAGAATTAACTTATACCAATGCACTAATTCTCTTTTTCATATTCCATGTTTATTCTAGCAACCAAACGGATTGGAAAATACATAATAGTTTCAACACTCACACTTGCACACTTCCAATAGCGATTGTTGAAAATACATAACATTTTGCAAGTCTGCACCTGTGCACATATCATTTCATCCTTACAAGTGGGACCGAGTTCACAGAACTTGATGGTTTTTATCGCGCATATGTGCACCTATATTGGAAAATACATAATAGTTTGAAGAAATGCATTGCGTAATCATCATCGCGATTGTGGAAAATACATAACATTTTCCAATTTTACACCTGCACACATAACATTTCATCCTACAGGTGGGACCGACTGCACAGAAATTACTTGATGGTTTTGTTCGCACACTTTCTTGGAACAAACTTGGACTAGGAATACGGGAATTGGTGAATTAGTATAAGCTTATTCTTATTTTGGTGGAAAATGAGCATTCATCAAATTCCTCTCTGAACCTGGGATTGGTTGAAAGCTCATTTTGGACCAAAATTAGAATTAACTTTTAGGAATTCACCAATTCTCATTTTCGTAATCCAGGATTATTCCAACAATGAAACGGTTGGAAAATACATAACAGTTTCAATAATTGCACTTGCGCGCATGCGATAGTAATTGTGGAAACACATAACATTTTCCAATTTCGCACATACGTACATAACATTTCATCCTACAAGTGGAAGCAACTTCAAAAAAATTAGTTGATATTTTTGTTCGCACCCTTGCGCACCTCAAATTGAAAAGTGGGGAAAATACATAACAGTTTCAGGAATGTACCTGTCATAGCAATTTTTGAAACACAACATTTTCTAATTTCATACAAATGCACATAACATTTCATCCTACAAGTGGAAGCGACTTCACCAAAATTAGTAGATGTTTTTGTTCGCGCCCTTGGGCACCTAAAATGGAAATGTTGGGGAAAATACATAACAGTTTTGGGAATGTACCTGTGATAGCAATTTTTGAAACACATAACATTATGTAATTTTGCACACATGTACATAACATTTCATCCTACAAGTGGAAGTGAGCTAACCAAAATTACTTGATGTTTTTGTTCTTGCCCTTGCACACCTAAAATGGAAAAGTTGGGGAAAATACATAACAATTTCAGGAATGTACCTGTGATAGCAATTTTCTAAACACCACATTTTCTAATTTCACACACATGTACATAATATTTCCTTCTACAAGTGGAAGCGACTTCACCAAAATTACTTGATTTTTTTGTTCGCGCCCTTGTGCAACTAAAATGGAAAAGTTGGGGAAAATACATAACAGTTTCAGAAATGTACCTGAACAGTTCGGCATCAAATGAGCAATGGAAAGACCACCAAAAAGGACAAGAGAATGAATTGAGGAATGGCATGAATTAATGGCATTAATGATGACCAACTCACTCCACTTTGGCTTGTCCTTTCCCATCGAAGTTAATGGGAAGTTTATTAAATTACGGCTTTTGTTCTGAATGAAAACCCTTGATGTTTACGATCTTGATACATACCATAATGGGTAGAAGACACTACATACCAGCTTTCTGGTGGCCTGACAGTGGAGGTATAAATTGCCTATATACCCTCATGTGTTCATTCCTTATTTATGGAAACTGATTGTATGGCAACTTCTGTGAGTCATAATAAAGTTCACTCCTGATTAAAGAACTATAATTGCATTGTTGGGAAGCAGGGATGGCCAAACGAAAAGATGCTTCCACACAACCAAAGGTTGTGGAAAAATATAGCAAGCATAACCCTCCCAATACATGTGCAGGAAATTCATAGTTTGATAGCCTAGGAAAGCGTGCAATGTCGACAAATTCATCTGGTCAGAGGGAAGTACCTTCTTCAATGGAAGCACCGTTGGCCAGAGTAACAGATGTTGGTGGTGCGGCCAAGATTGGAAATAATGCAGGCACAGATGATCCCCTGATGGCTGATATGTTAAAGAGTACAGTAGAGGAATTGACTGATACATTGAAGAGCACAGTACAGGAATTGACTGAAAGTCATAGTTTGCTGCAGCGCAATCACATTACTGTGATATCGCAAAAGTTGGAGGCTGCTGAAGCAGAGAATAAATAGCTTTTGTTGGAAAATTCAGAATGGTGGAAGAAATACAGGGACCTGGAGACGTCATTTGTAGAGTTGAGGGAGAAGATTGTGAAGCAGGAGCAAGAATTGCTCAAACAGCAGTTGATTAGTACCAATGTGGAGGTAGCCCTTGCTTGTAACAAGAAGATGTTTTCTGAATCAACTATTAAGTATGATGCGATGCTAGATGTTTGGAGACTTCACGCAGATGTCTGGAAGGTGAGATTCATGGAGGTAGCTAGATTGAATCCTGATAGTATCTAAGAACCTATTCCGTTCATCCCAAATTTCCATGTATGTGGGAGGGCTGTCAAAGTGTGGATAGTTCTATCTATGTAATACAACACGTTCATGATATGCTGCACGTTATTCATTTAATGAACAAGGCCCACTTCTACTGAGCAATGCAATAGAAAGTGATGGCAAATATGTGTTCTTTGACATTTATGTATATGTAAAAAATGGACAGCATGGCTAATTACAGTCATCATGTGTCTTCCCTCAACAGTGATCTTGAATACATAAGATAGACATTTATTGGCAATGAAAAAATTGCACCTCTTGCCATGTCTTGTATGTCCATGGATTGCACATTTACTTTTCAATTGTATAATGTCGCGATTGATCTTGATCTTAAAAGAAGGTGTTTATTATATGCAAAATATTGGAAATAATTTGTATTATTCTAACTAACCATATGAAGCAAACACACACTTCTCTGTATGCTACGTCCATTTTTTGAAAAAAAAGGGACAGCATGGCTAATTTCAGTCATCACAGCCATCATATGAATGTTTTACTTCAAATTTGCAAATTGTAACAACCTTGACGATGTTTTACTTTAAAGGGTTCAATTGGTTTTTACTTTAAATTTGCAGATTGTAACAACCTTTATGTTTCACTTCAAATTTGCAAATTGTAATGACCTTGATGATGTTTTACTTCAAATGTGCAAATTGTAACAACCTCGATGGATATGTGGCAATATGAAATTTTCTTGTGTTTTCCTGCTTTCTTCCAGTTTTCTAGGATAGTTTCCCTGCTTTCCAAGAAGTGCTCGTGCACAATTTTGTCTTTGTGTCAAATTTTTGTGTTCCAGAATTGACCCCATGCCAAATGGATTGCTTCAAGGTCACTAGTTTTCCATGTCTATCCTATGTTTCATGTGCGAAGTCGATCCATAAAGTTTTATGATTCATGCCCTTAGCCCCATGTTCTTCAATGTGTTGCCAAGGTCCAGTCCAAAGTGCATGTGCTGAATCACAAAACCCAAGGAGATTTTTGAGTTTTAAGGTCTGCAAGAGATATTTCATAATATGCCAAAATGTTGAAAACTCTCAATGTTTTCTGTCTCAGTTATCTTTTGTTCTGAATGAAAACCCCTGATGTTTACGATCTCGATAGTTCATAATATGCCAAAATGTCAAAAACTCTCGATGTTTTCTACCTTGTTATCTTTGTTATGAATGAAAACCCTAGATGTTTTCGATCTTGATAGTTCAGAATATGCCAAAATGCTGAAAACTCTCAATGTTTTTGTCTCCTCGTTATCTTTTTTTCTGAATGAAAACCCTGGATGTTTTCGATCTTGTCGCATCTGCGCACTTATTCCCCAATGGTCAACATTTCCTTTCTGCGCTACTACGACCAGTTTATGGGACCATACTCCAAGGAGGCTTTCAACCAGCAGAGGATCAAATGGTTGTCGCATGTTCGCAAGGGATTTCTTCAGACCTTGCGATCATGCGACAGCCGTTGATTTTGTTTTATTGCCTAAGGTGACCTGGCAAGTGTGGCAGCACAAAGTATTCAAGCGGGTGGCAAATGACATATGATCTACGGTTGTCACACGATCGTAAGGAATATTCTTCTCCTTTGCGATCAAGTGACTTCCATCTGATTTAGGCCAGTTGTGTCATGGGACCGAGTGTTGTCAGAAGTTGCTAAGGTGTTCATTTCTCATTGGTCCTCGTACTGGTGACTGCAGCATTCTCATTGTCACTTGCTTCCTGGCGCTCTTCATGAAACATCTAGCGACTCAAAGAGTGGCTTATTTCCTTTGGTCACCAGATCTCCAATTTCCCCCGTGGTTAAGTCCAAACAGGTAGCGACTCAACGAGCGGATTAGGTTGCATAATCTCCAAATTTATGGTGGACCCATGTGTCAGTGGGGTCCCCAATTCAAAAGGATCAACGGCTGGCGCATGAGCGGAAGGAATATTTGGGAGCTATGAGATCATGCGCTTGCCATCCGATTGGAACCTTGGTTGCAGTGGGTCCGTTGTCAGAGGAGTTGTCGAGGTGTTGCTGATAAAGCAGTCGAGAGTGAATAAAAGATTGACAAGTCGCAAGTTTGGGCCAGAGCTTTTCTGTCGCGTAGTTGCCGAATAACTTAAAAGTGGAAAGTTGAAGTGGGTCAAAGCTGGTAATATGTCAACATGCTAAAATTTCATTGGGTACAGTGTGCCGAGGTGGATTTTGACTTTTCCAAGGAGTTTTGTGACTGTTTCAAGGATAATCTGGACCATTCATCTGTAGCGAAGTTAAGGAGATCAACGGTTGTGTTTTAAATCTAGACCTGGTAGCTGTTATTATTCAAATCCAAATATCTCTAAAAGGTTTTTGCCAATGTAGATGATTGCCTTGTTCATTGGAAAGATGGGAACGAGTCATAGATTCATAGCCATAAAAAGCGTGATGGCATGGAAAACGGGATGACCACGTGGATGAAAAGTTAAGTACGCATGTCTGAAACAAATCATGGATTCTTAGTCATGCAAATTTAAGAGGCCTAAATGTTAAGTGCACATGTCCGAAACAAATCACGGATTCTTAGTCATGTAAACTTAAGAGGCCTAAATGTTAAGTGTGCATGTCCCAGACAAATGGCATCTTCATAGCCATGCAAATTTAAGACGCACTAATTGTTAAGTGTGCACGTCCAACATAAATCACAGACCAAAAGAGTTGCAATTTGAAGGACTAAATTAGAAGTGCGCATGTGCGAAACAAATCGTAGATTCATAGCGTTGCAAATTTAGGATGAACTAAATATTAACTGCGCATGTCTGAAATATCATAGTGTTAAGTGACATGTAACGGTATAGTTCTTCATCAAATGGAAGATCGTCAAAATGGCGTTAGAATAGGAGAAGAGTGGATGTGCATTAATTGAAGTGTTGAAGTTGATATTACCATTAATATTTGAAATGTAAACTGCGCTTGTTGGAAATGGGTAACCGTTCTTTATTTCAAAAATCGCATACACATGATAGCACATCGGACCTCCACAATTACATTTCCCATCCTTTCCTAATTACTATCACTGACACCGACTTTATAGCAAATACTTGACATTTTTGAAGGCAGACTTGCGCAATTAAATAATGATCGAAAACCCATAACACTTTCGTACCGCTGAGATGACTCATCTTTAAAGCAAATACTTCATGTTTTTGAATGCGGACTTGTGCAATTAATATTTGAATCAAAAACCCATAACACTTTTGTTCTGGTGAGATGACCTGACATTTCCTCCTACAAGTGGAAGTGATTTCCCCAAAATTACTTGATGTTTTTGTTCGCGGTCTTGCACAAATAATATTCGAATCAAAAACCCATAACACTTTCATTCTAGTGAGATGACCTGACATTTCCTCCTACAAGTGGAAGCGATTTCCCCAAAATTACTTGATGTTTTTGTTCGCGGCCTTGTGCAACTAAAATGGAAAAGTTGGGGAAAATACATAACAGTTTCGGAAATGTACCTGAACAACTATTTCAAATGAGCAATGGAAAGACCGCCAAAAAGGATGAGAGAATGAATTGAGGACTAGCATGAATTAATGGCATTAATGACGACCAACTCACTCCACTTTGGCTTGTCCTTTCCTGTCGAAGTTAATGGAAAGTTTATTAAGTACGTTATGGGCTTTAGTTACTTTATTCCCTTTCCTTAATAACTTTGTTCATTTGAAAGTATTTTGTGTTTGCGGGATTGCTATGAATAGTGGGAGACGGCAAACACTGTGTAATTTTGGGGAAGATTTTGATCGCAAATACAGAAGGATTTAACATTTTGGGTCCAGAATAACAAAGAAGACAGTTGTGTTTTATATTTACAATTTTAAAAACAGCATTTATAGCTGGCTTTATATTTATTAGTATTTGTGTGGATTTTGTTTTGGGTTACAGCTTACAGTAGTTTCTTTCAATAGTTAAAAAAAATACATTTTTTTTTTTGTCTCAAAGGCCTAAATGTTCGAATATACACAATAGTTTCGATCTTTAGTGAGTCATAGAAAAACCAAAAGCATTTTGAACGGGGAATACAGAGAATAGCACATAGCCCCATGCAACAGCATTTGGATGCCAACATAGGAAAATAGTGAAAAGCTGAGATTTCTCGTATCGGCAGAACATTTCCCATCGCGAAAACCCAATTTTTCACAAAACAAGAATATTGTTAGCTCTGGTTATCGTGGTGATAATGCCCAATGGAATGTTTGGAATCTATCTCACCAAACAAAACATGATTCGAATAGCTCAAAGAGAGAATAGCCCGCACCTGCATAGTAACCCTTTCGTCCATCTCGAGAAATATGGCAAAAATATTAGGATTCAAAAATGGAAGTTACAGCTAATTAAACCTTAAACATGAGAAACATATATTGAATCGTGGATGCATGATTTAATAAAGCAGCGTTTGATGTTGACAAATATTAGTGCCCATTATACCTTAAATCATCAGTAACATAGGTAAGTGGTAGTCACAGTAGCGAAAATAGAGAAAATAGTGTGTAATTTGTCGCAGCGAAGGGGCTAGCTATGTCGATTGTGCAATGTCATGATGTTTACCATTCGCTTGACAAGTGCGAAAATCCCAAAAGACTTTATTCAGGGGTATAGAAAAAGTTAGGTATATCCCAGAAGACTTTACTCAGCTATTCACTATAAGGTTTTTGACCCCTCACGATGGCCTGTTTTATACCGATAAATGCTTGAGAAGTGCAAAAATCCCAGAAGACTTTATTTAGGGGTATAGCCAACGGTTAGCCGGTCAACTTTAAAACACAGTCATCGATTCATTGTCCTCCCGACACATCGGCAGCCCCTAGAGGATCCTGGTTTACATTTTATGCTTAGTCAGAAGATCGCAAGACACCTTACTAAGCATTGCGATCATGCGACCACCATCTCTTAGCCACACAGTCATTGGTCCAAACCCCCTTTGAAAAGTCTTTGACCACATCACCAGTCAGCAACCAATCAAAATCAAGGACCTCAGCAATACTGGCACCGCGGACCCACCTTTTAGCATTTAAACTTGATCGCAAGGTCAGGCGGTTAGTCGCATGATCGCAAGACTTGAAAGAGGGCTATGAGATCATGTGACAGACCGTGAACTCAGCAGAAAATA
Source organism: Chamaecyparis obtusa (assembly GCA_027943335.1). Lineage (NCBI taxonomy): Eukaryota > Viridiplantae > Streptophyta > Pinopsida > Cupressales > Cupressaceae > Chamaecyparis > Chamaecyparis obtusa. Next base: position 788,289 of record BSBK01003915.1, on the reverse strand, counting down.
GGTCCCGCCGACAACTGGCACACATTATCATCCATCTTGGCCAATGAGAAATAGGCACCTCGAATCTATCTGGCATAGGACCCACCACCTAGACTCACCTTTTCAATCAAACGGTTATCGTTAAAGCAGAGAGCACAAACACCGTGCAACTCCCTTAACCGAAACATCGATAGCCACCAACTAGTTGCAGTAGCGCAGATAGGAAATGCCAACAAAAGGGAAGAAGTGCGAGGTTAACTGCACTGAAAAACCGTGAGAAACTAGGTCCCACCAACCGATCGCAGTAGCAGAGATAGGAAATGCCAACAAAAGGGAAGTGTGAGGTCGAAAACATCCAGGGTTTTCAACATTTTGGCATAGTAAGTTCACTGTGATATTGCTATCAGGATTCAACTATGTAGTTTTTGGAGTCAAACTCATTGACCCATGATTCATGAGCAGTGGTTCAACATGAACCCATCTCTCATGAGAATGAATGTAACACTTAGCACTCATTGGATATAGGTGATGCTCACAGAGGTGAAGCACCGGGACTTCCCGGGAGGTCACCCATCCCAGTACTACTCTAGCTCGAGCTTGCTTAACTACGGAGTTTCCTCCATGGTTAAACCCACTCTGCGTGCATCCTCATTTGCAAAACCTTCATCAAGCGTTGTGCCTTTTGAACCATTAATTATAAAGCCCATTAAGCTCATCAATTGATAAGAAGGAGATATTTTCCACAACAAGTCAAATTGTGAATATTTTCACAATTTGACTTGCTGTGGAAAATATCTCCTACTTATCAATATTAAGAACTATTTCCTGCAGACCCTAGAACTTGAATATCTCCCTGGGTTTTGTGATTCAGCAGATGCACTCTGAATTGGAGCTTAGTGAGACATTGAAGAACATGGGGCTAAAAGTGCAAGCCATAAAACCTTGTGGATTTTCTTCACAAGTTAAAACTATGTTTGCAGGCCGGGTAGAGACAACCTCAGAATTTGTAGGGAAGAGGCCATTTTCAAAGGATTTTTGCTATGACTGGAATATGGCCCAACACGCATATTCGTGCACTTAAAAATTTTTGCATCTTAAGTTGAATTGCCTATGCGGCAGCCAATGAGTGTACAAAACATACTGAAGACAAAAAAAAGTCGATAAACCCTTTTTTTTTATCGGATTTGCCAAAACAGTGTTTGTGCAAATTTTGTGAAAATGGTGTATGTTTTTGTCTTTTTTGAAATTTTGTCAATGTTTCATTTTGTAAGGAGCTTAGACATGTCTATGATGTTCTTTGAGAAGCCCTTAATGTTGTCAATGAACCACATAATTTGTTTGTTGATAGTTTTTTATTAGCAGTTTGTGGTGATGGGGAGAAAATGCAAGTGGCATCTGCTTGCGTAACTTGAAGTGCAAGATGGAGGTGGTGGTGTGCATCCTTTCTCATCTAATGAAATTGATTGGAGTCCAATTGGTGTAGAAGATGATGAGGTGACTGACTTGTGTGCGGCAATTCCAGTCCACATAATTGAGGCTTTTGTCACAGGGGAGTCAAAGAGGGAAGGTGTGGAATGTGCATTTGTTCATGTCAAGCATATAGAGCACATGCATGAAGAGTACAGAGAAAACACAACCAAGATATATTATGTGTGAGTAGAAAGAATCATCATTATATTCATGATTCCAAAGTGTCACAATTCATTTATGGTTAACAGCAGGACTTTCTTTATGTGCAGTTATTGGTGTTCGTTTGGGCTAGATGACAAGAGGAAAAATGCACCGGTAGAGAAATGCATCCATCACTTTATAAAGAAAAGGGGTTGTCAATGCCACTTCAATGTTAAGGTTATGTTCGGTAGACCGGACATGGCTATTTTGAGTTTCACTGAAATGTTTCACGTAGATGTGGATGGTAGAGAATGTCATGGTGTAAATGATCCGAGCAAGGAGCCATGGTCTAAGTTTGCACCTCACCTTTTTGTGGAATGCAAGGCTTACATAGAGGACCTATTGGTAATGGATGTCAGTGTGGATGCTGTCATGGACAGACACCTGAGTGATCCATATTTTTTGGGTATGTTGCAGAGGAGAGATACCTTCCTGATGCGGAAATATGTAATGAATGCATGCAGAAGAGTGAAGTCCAGTCGAGCCCAAAGACATGTTCATGACCCCACTAGTATCCTGAAATGGAAACAATTGGATCAGAATAATTTCTTTTATTGGCAGCAGCCACAAAATGGCGGGACACCTTTTATTATGGGCATTCAAACCCCATGCATGCTTGATATGATGATTCAATGCTCGCACAATTCTATTATCTTCATGGATTCCACATTTTCCACCAAAAAATATGGGGTGAGACATCTATAATCATGCTTGCATTGAGTACTAAAAAAGTATTTTCTATTTTTTATATGTCATTAATAACAGTGCAGTCATCGTCATTGTATTTACCACGTGCAGTATCAGCTTTACTCGCTGGTCATGTTTGACAAGCAACAGTCTGGGGTTCCTGTCACATGGGTTGTGTCCTCCCGTAACACGATCGAGGACATTGAAGGGTGGCTATCTGTGATATGTCAACGAGGAAAGGAGGCTAGAAATGGGTGGACAGTGAATGCTTTCTTGACTGACAATGCCAATGCTGAGATACAGGCCATTCAGTAAGTTCATCCATCTCTTAGTTTGAGAACCCATTTCAAGTGGCATTTCAACTCCATATGGAATTGTGTTTACCCAGTTTCATTTTCAATCACTGACCCCAGTCATGCTCCTATTCACGTGCATCAAGGCATCTTTTCAATGTTGTGTCATTCTATGCACTTGGCATGTGCATCGTGCATGGCTAAAGAATGTGCAGAAGTATGCATTGAAAGATCGAGTGAAGGCAATGTTTCAACAACTCAGCACGATAATGATGACAATGGGTGAGAGTGAGGAAATCACTCGCAGGTTATTACAAGAGTTTTGATGAGTTTTTTGATCAGCCATAATTTCTAGAGTATTTGTATAGGACATGGTGTCAAGGGGACAACCGTGTAGGTAAGAGATCTCTGTCTTTTTGTGCAAGTGTTTTGTATTTTGCAACACTTGTTCTGTTAAGTACAATGCATTTCCTTTAAAGCTAGTCAACCATTGTACATGCAAAAATGTGGGCGAAAAGCTCCAAACTCTTCCCACATGCAAATCAAGACACAAATGCCACCATAGAATCATACCATTACATGTTGAAGATGCAGTACCTTTGTGATCATCAAAAAAAATGTACACATCGGATGGATCAGTTATACTTTACCCTCGTTTACAAGGTGGAACCATTCTACAGGCAAAAGGAGAAGTTACAAGACATTGGTTTCATCAGGAACTACAGGGTGCAAAGTTTGGAGAAAAGTATAGAGAAGGAAAAGGCAATTCCCAATGATGATTGCTTTCTTGATGAAAGTAGACCAGGATTCTACTTTGTGAGAAGCCAGACATCATGTAATTTTCATTTGGTCAGACCTTCTGGTGATAACCTTTATGTGTGTGATTGTCCTTGGGTGCTGCAAGGGAATACATGCAAGCACATGTTGAAGGTTTCAGCCATGATTGTGGGAGGCCTTAGTGGCAAGTGAACATTTTGTGGAAATTTACTCTTTATTCAAATGATGTAATTTTTCTATGTATTTCTGCATTCATCGATTGCCTGTAAAAAGAATTTTTGAATGCAGGGGATATCCAGATGGAGAACAATTTTGTCACATCACACACGAACAAATCTCCACCTCATATGGGCATTAAGAACACACACCAGGGCACATGCACTTCAGAGTGCCCTGAAAGTGTACTTGATGTTCAATCACCTCTCCAGACAATGGATCAGTGGAATGAATCGATCGGGTTGTTGAAGTTAGTGATGAAAATAAAGCCATAGACACACGAACAAGCAAAAGCATTCTCAGAATGTGTCAGCTACTTTCTCATTAATCTAGACCAGTCCAGGGCCATGCCATTCAGCTTGACTCCCAACATAGATCCATTGTCAATGAGCACAGTTCGGATGCATCCATGGTTCAGTGCAAGTAGGGTGCCCGTCCCTCCGAGGTGACAACACACACGTGGTTCTAACCATGATCAGTTTAGTGATGTTTTCCCTTCACAGTCATTCATGTTTCCCATGAATGGTACAAGGGGGAGGTCCAAGAAGGATCCCTTGCATTTTGCAGAACATGATGGGCACACTTCGTCTACTCCAGTAATCATTGATGAGGACTTAATTTTCTGAAAAAGACATTCTTTGGGAATGGTTGACAGCATGGGATCTTTTTCTTTTTCTTTTTCATTTTTATTGGTAGTCTCCAAACTTACTCACCAATTGTTTATCATGATCTGGAACCACCACCAGGAGGTGGGTCGAGGAATCATAGACGAAGATTATCTTATGACGGTGCCAATGGTGCCGAAGTTTCCCATGGCGGTGCTAATTAGTTTGCATGCACAAGATCATGTTTAGTTATTCTTTGGCAAGGTTTTTTAATTGGTAATGACCCATGCGGTACATAGGTTTCACTAGAAAGAGTTAGAACAAGAAAGTAATTATTGGTCTAACTTTCTACCTTGCAGAAGGTTAATATACAGAACCCTGATTTTAAACCTACCTAAATCCTTACTTGTATAAAATACAAATATAATGAACCCTTGAAATGTAACAATCAAGTTAAACCTAATCACAATACAATTAAATTATAACCAATATTATGAAAAAAGATGAGAAAGTATAGGATTTAAGGGATCACAATAGTAAAATATTGTTTGTCTATTTGTTGTCTTCACATAGAATTATCAATTTCTTATGACCTTTTATATCGTACATTTTTTGTATATCTATTGGAAATTAACGTGTTTTTTGTAGCATACTTGTTAGTTTTTGGCAAGTGCAAAAACTCTTGGATTCAGGTTTTGCTTGCTTTGATTCGTTACACATGAACAAATTAACAAGAGCGCAATGTATGAGGTATCATCTTCCACCAAAAATAGCTTTATGGTTGTTTATACTTTATAAACATATGTACGTTTCCATTGATCATTTGAATTATTTGTTGTCTTCGCTATGCACATCCTTATATGTGGTTGAGTGTTGTACTCACTATATATGTAGAATGCTTGTGGCCCGTGCGATAGTGTTTCCAGGTGTTAGGAGATTAATAGAACTACCAGTCCACGCGCGAGTCAATTGTGGAGTGTTTGATCGATATACACTCTGTGTGGAGGGGTGTGCAGATGAGTTCTTTTTCAGATGGCGCAGGCAACCTGGTGGTTTTATGTGTCATACGTTGTTGAGGGACAGGATATGGTGCGCCAAGCAAGAACATTGCGGTCTGCAATAATGTATTGGCTGGGATGTCTCTCGAGGATTATAATGTTATGCCGATTGGGAGAGACCAGGAGAATGCAAGAGCCCGAGCAGCTGTTACCGATTGACTTCGTTGCTGTCATATGTGTTTTTTTCCCAGTAAATCTCATTGTGCTTGACTATACAGAAGGGTTTAGGGCACAGCGAAGTCGGAGTCTACCTCTAAGATTCTAAAGGATCACATTGAGATGGCGAAGGCCACATGCCTGATTTTATGACAACAGATTTTTAGGAACATGTTTATGTTTCATATTGATGATTTGCATCTTGTGTATTTTTAACTAACAAATAACTTTGCCCAAAAAAGCAGTGTGGTTTGGGCATTAATGTAATTCTATTTTTTTATTATCTAAGAGTTTAGTGCATTTTATATGGAACTCAAGCAGTCTGATATTAATGTTTCAGTTGTCTACAGTGATGTTGTAAAAGGAAAATGTTTGGTAGTTGCACTCTATAAAGGGTGTTATGCTTAGTTTTTTATTGATGAAATTAGTTGTTTCAGGTGTTGTGCTTAAATAAAAGCAACTGCTAGAAGAAATTGAGAAACAAGTAGCATGTTTTATTATGTTGGTAGGAACAATGGATAGGAAAGTACAATATGAGGATCCGTATGTTTCAACGTAAAGATATCATATAACATAGAAGTCTTGTTATAATTGATGAATCAACTTCATACGACAAATTTGAAGAAGATTTGAGCTCGCATGCATAAGTTTTGCACTCACATCTTTGACATTAAAACTGGATTTAAGAAATATCTTATTTACATATATTTTCCAAATTTAAGATAGACAAGCTGTTGTCTAAATTCTTCAGTTTTCTATTTATTTACTTTTTTTATCAAAGAAATTTGGTTTGCACATATAAGGGTACTTGCAGAGGCTCATAAAAACGGACAAAATGTAAAGCAATGAGAACAATTTATTTTCATAAACTATGAGACGAGAGCCATAAATTTTATTTTATTTTCAAAATTGGAAAGTACAAGCTCTGTTCAATGTGGGCAGTGGTAGGAAAGAACGGAGTTAGAAAGACCTCTAGTCTAGCATGGGAGGCAACTTTGTTCTAAAAAAAATCTCAAAAATGAAAGCTGTAATACCATAATGCGATGAAACACAACATCACCGGGCAAGGCAATGCATGGTGTAGGACCGCAGATTGAAAGTGAGGAAAAATAATAACAAAAAAAAATAGAGAAGGAAATGGAAAGGTCGATATCAAAATTTAGTGAATTTAGTTCAACCTTTATTTGACATATTCAAAATACACAAGTTATAACAAGAACTGTAATTGCTCTAATTATGCGAATATAGATTGATGTGACTCCATTTGCGCACATAAGGACTTGTCATGCAAAACCATATAAACACTCTTCACCTTCTTCAACTAAAATCTGACACAAAATGTTATCATAAGAAAGCCTTTGTAAACAACAACATGAAGTATATAGAACCTACATTATATTCATTGCTAATGATTCATCTTCTATTTCACATTTACACATTTGATTTGTATATGAACCTTCTGAGACAGGCCATTGCGTTGGATAAAGTCATTTGAAAATAATTAATACCTTTAACAAAACTTTCAAACTCAAAACATAATGAAAATTATGCCCTGCAGACCCATGATTTGACCACAGATAAATGTTCTATATATTCATCAGATTTGTATGTCACAGCACGAATGATGCTTTCCCTTATAGCAATTTCAATGGTAATGAACTTATCCATGAGACTGTGGATGTTCTGAAGCGTGGGATTGAAAGTCTTTGCCTATTTGAAGTCCTCGTCCATGATTGTCTTGCACTCTTCCACCCACTTGTCCTCACCTCTCATGTCTCCAATCTTTGTGTAAAGGTTGGGTAAGCACCCATCCGAAAGACAGTTGAACTCGTGCATCTCTAATTTCAGATTTTTTACGAATTCTTTATGTTTATGTTTTAGTATCCTAGCCTCCTTCACATCTTTTTTGGTACGTGGCCATCTGCTCTCATATTCTTTCAACTTCTCTCAAAGCATGCTTCCAATTCTTTCAGCATCTTGAATAGCCTTCGCATTGTTTGAACGGCACTGCCAAAATGTTTTAGCCCACTCCATAAACTCACCGTACCTTTTTTGCACCAATGTGGAGGCCATTTCAAATTGGATATTGAAATGATCCTGTAGATGTCTTGTTTCATTGATTAGCCCTCGCTCTTTCAAATCTTGGATGGATTTGAGATGGCGTATATACTCTGTATCATAGATTTCGGTCTTTGCCTTGCAGAGTCTAACCCATCTGTGGTGGATTCTAACCAAGTCCTCAATTTGATTATCAAATACATTCACTATTCTATCTTCATTGGCTCTCAATGATAGAAGGGCACTATCTCACATTCTATGAATTTCAGCCTGCCAAGCAAATGATGTCTTTAGAATTTTTGTTACATTGTCTCCCTCTTTGTGGTTGGTGTAAATGGAGGGCATCCCACAATTAGTTAGACTATAAAAATGTGTAAGTTTTGTCCTCATCATCTTGGTGTATAACTGATGCTTGGAGAACTGTTCGGCTAAAACAGTGAACTTTCACTCAAAATCAACAACAAGATCAGAAAGAACAGAAGGTGGAAACTTCACAGAATAAAATTTAAAGCCCCTTATTAACTTGTTCAACTTTGATAGTGAGCATGCCAGAAAGCGCTGACACTGCAGATGTGTATTATGAAAATTGAGAAACTCCACAAAAACATTCTATGTTTCTCGGGCATTATTTGTAAGGATGTTTCTCTTGCACTGAATGATAGCACATAGGGCATTGTTAATGGCATCATTGGTCTGAGCATCTATATTGGCCTTTTTTAAATTGGCTTCCAATCTCTGGTTCTGAACATTTAATGTTGCAATTGTAGTCTTCAATTTATCAAGCTCCTCGCGATGAATCCCTTCATTTGGAAGTCCACACGCTGCCTACAGTTGTTCTTGAAGCCTCTTATTCATAGCCTCCAATGCTGCAATCCTATCCTATTCCCTTGATGCAAATGTGTGCGACGTCTTTGCGACATTAACATCCAAACTACTTGCTTGTAGACCCAAAAATTTAGGTGACTTTCTCATAAGCAAATGTCCATAATATTTATCCTGAAACAAAATCATCAATGGCTTATTGGTATTGGGATACAATGACCAAATAGCAAGCACATCAAGGTCATCATCAAATGTGGAACCAAATATGAGGCTCTGTTCTTCATCTCACGAGAGGCTAGAGAGATCAAGATCCTACCTCCTCATGAGGCTATCAAATGCAATGGCAGACAAAATATCACAACCTTCCAAAAGAAGAATACCACTTTGTGATATAAATTCTCTCCCCTTTTCCAGAGTCATTGTTGCCATCAAATCTTGTACCCTTTTGAGTACCTCATCCTTTACTTGTGACTGCTCCTCTTCAGTCAAGGATTGAAAATTTAGACCCCTGGTAGCAACTAGGTTGATGGCCTCTTGTTGGAGAACAAACTATTTGAACTCCTTTTTTATGAATTTATCATCACCAATCAAGTCCCTGCACGCCTACAATCATATATCTTCAGTCAACCCTCCACCTAACTTGAAAGTAGGAAGTGTTCATTCATTGGATGGTGGCTCCAATTCAATTGCTTTTACAAAGTCAAAGCGTGTAGGAGGTGGAAGTGGTCGAATTGGGGTCTGAAATGCCTCATATGGTGTGTATGGGATTTTCTGATTAGGAGCCAGTGTAACTAGTGGCAGAATGGGGAAAGGCCTATGTGCAGTAGGAGATGGCCTTGAGCCTGGTGATGAAGTCTCCTCCATGTGTGCAGATGAATTAGATGGACTGGGAGGTTCAGATGTAGGCCCAATTGGGGATCCAATCAAAGTAGGTGATGAGTCAGACTCTATTTCCATTTCTGCAGGCCTACACTCTGGACCCTCAGTGTTGATTTCATTGGGCAATGGCATGCTATCAACATCAATGTACAAGGTTGCAAGCATATTCATTTGTGTCTCAACATTACAAGCAAATTTGTAGTCAGGTTGATAGTTACCTTCTCTTTGCCTTCGGTGCTCTGATTGTTGTATCTTGTACCACCTCTCCCTTTGCCTGAGTACATCACTGTACTCTGTACAATTACATATCCAATCTTCTAGCTCATCATATTGGTGAGTTCTACAACCTGGGTATATTACCTTTATGAATCCCTCTGGGTCATAAAATTTATAATTCACATCGGTCATGTTAAAGTCTTTCATTTTGGTAGGTATCACCTCAAATCCCTTTCTTGATAGGAAGTGCAGAAGACCTTTAATGACCACTTGGGCAAGGAAGAAAGAACCTCTCTTTCTATTTCTTGCTCTTAGAGAATATATTTCTATAGATTCAAGTTGCCTCATGACTTCATAGAATGCAATTCTATCAGTGACTGTGATCGGCAGTGCCTTGGGCGGCACTTGACTTCTGAATACTCTGATCACTATATGGTCCTTGTAGTAAAACCATGACCCCCAATTGTGATTGATTCCTGTATCTGGGTTTAAATCCTTTGGTCTGAGGAATTGCTTCACTCTATCAGACAGCCCCCATGGGATAGTTCCTTTCAAATAAGTCATCAGAGGCCTGACAAAATGATTCTCAAACAAAATATAGGATGATGCCCTATCATCCTTGTCCCAAATGTAAGTCCACTCTTGGACTAGGGCCATCTCTCCATCAATAGTGGCTTCGACTCTCAGGTTTGGATCCCAAATGTTGAGTCCGCTCCATAGAATCATGTGCATTAAGATGGAGTTGAACCTGAAGTTACTACTCTTCCCCTACTTTATACTAATCAAGGCCTTATGGATGTCATCCGCTAATGTTCCCGCGTAATCAAAACATCTGTGGGCTTCATTTCCCTATATATCCAAGCACATGAGCAACATCTAATTGGGGATATTAAATGTTGCATCCTCACCACGCCATTGACATAAAGCGTAGTATGTATCTTTCACGTATGGAGCAAAGAAATCTACATGATACGGAGGGTTTTCAGTGGGACTCAATGCTTTCTCTGTCGTAGTCAACTGCCCTGGCCTGTGAAGAGAAATCTTGCTTCTATAAAGATTATGTAACTTTTCAAATTCATGGTCCATAATATTTGTATCAAGTGGCCACCAGTCCTTGTCTGTGTCTAGCATGTATGTCTCCTCTATACTTTGTCTCATTATCTTGATAATTTCCTTGTTATCATGGGCCAGTACCTGTCTTGTGTTAGGGACGTACCTGTTTGCAATTTGTTGTATCAAATCCGCATTAACAAAAACATTTGGGACAATGATCCTAGCTAAATTGGAATCCCATATGTTCCTGACAGGTTTTGCCTCCTTTCTCTTATTGTAATTTCTTCTCCACAAGGCAAACCCTGTAACGCCAGGTCCTAGAAAAGGGTCTCTGTATCCTGTGTGGGAGTCAATTAAGAAATCTTTGGGGTGAGTATTACAGGTTGCTCTTTTTTGGATTCCATGTGACCCTGGTAACTGTCTTGTTATCTCATCGGGATATGAATTCACATCACAAGGTCCTTCCTTCCGCTTCATGATTACAATTATTCGGCACGGTCGATGAGAAGGTTAGGGCTTCAAAATCAAATCTTTCCCTGAGCTCACTATTGTAATCTGTTATGATACATGGCCTCTGAAGAATTCAGTAATAGCAAACAATGCACTTGAAATATTCATTGAAATTGTTTATAGAAGTCAATAATGCAGAGTGATTTGCGTAATTTGTAGGAGGAAAAGCGGAAATTGGAATACAAATGGGAATAAAGTGCAGAAACTTACTATTAAAGAGTGCAGAAGAACACCTTTACCGATGAATTCTGGTGCAATGACCCAAACGAGACCTCAACCACACCTGTGTGCTCAGGCAAGCCAATGAGCCATTACAAATCAAATTCGAAACCTGGGAAATGCGTAAATTGCAGCAGGCGAAAAGGCAACAGGTATTAAGCTGTCTTAAGATGTTTGATGGTTGAACAATGGTACAAATTTGACGGCCTGTTAAATCTTCGCAAGCCATTATATTTGTTTTGAACTATTTTTGCACATCTACCTTAATCGCGTAAAGGCAACGGCATGGCAGCCATTGATGTTGGTCAAGATGGTCTGCAAGGGACCCACTCGTGGATGGACTTGTGGTGGGACGCGGTGTATACACGTGGCCCAATACAAAGGGACAGCGACTAAGTTCATCATTTAGTTTTAGATTTCTATTAGTATTATATTTAGATTTGGATTTAGAGTTCTGTAAGATTTAGATTTATATTTCTCGCACATTTATATTTTATTATTATTTTATTTAATATTTAGTTTTAATATTTAGATTTAAATTTAAATATGGAGGGAAATGTGGCCATCGGCTTGTTTTGTTTTTTAATGATTAATATTTTATTTGTAAAAGATAAATGAATTTGCAAAAGACAGTGGATAAAATGAAGACATGCTCTTGGATTATAAAAGAGCGCCTCCTCATTTCATTTCTTATTTTGTTTCATTTGTTGTTCTGCAGAGGGAATAATTGGAGTGTTTTAGAGGACCCAATAGTAGATTCAATTTAGGAGCAAGTTCTTTGGAATAGAGATTTTGATTTTTTGTATTTTACCTTTCAATAGATTTAGTTGCATTTAAAATATATATATTTCAATTTGCACATGTCATTTTGATTTGTATATTCGATTCCAATTTAAATAAAATGATATACATTTAAAATATAACTTGTATTACATTTCAATGTTTCATTTGCATTCAAACTCAAACATGCAAATTAAATCAATAGCATGGTTGAATTCATGTTTCATTTTGAATTAGAAATTATATCATGTTTCGAAACCTGACTTTTAGTTAATTTAAATATTAAAAAAAAAGTCGACAACTAATATATATTATTCCAATGTAATTAACATGTAAAGTTTGAAATGGCAATGCAAAATGGTTATTTTGATTAATTGTATAAAGTAATGTTTCTTTTAAGGTTTGTAGGACAGTAGCCCACGTACATCTACATCTGACACATAGTTGAACAGCATTGTTACGAGCCTGTGTAGGGGAGAGGGATGAATACTCGCGAGGGCTAACTTTGTCAACATGTAGCCGTTGCATGGAATATTGTAAGACCTTCATTTTTTTTTTGAAATGTAAATTGGACAGTTAACGACCTATAACTATGGGTTGAAGTCATGACTCATCATGCAACTCGTTAAAATGTCACACCTAGTTAAACATGTACAAAAAACTAGCTTTTTAAAGATTCAACCAAAAACTTAATCTAAAAATCATTACTACTAACTTATATATATATATATATATATATATATATATATATATTAAAAATCAAAATAAAAACCAAAACCTCATATAGTGTAGTATATTAAATTTGATGCACAAAATCAGAGAATTGTATTTCCTTGAGACTTAAATCTTATTATATGTATTTGTGTTTACAGTTTACATAGTGTGTGAATATGACAATCGTGTCCACTCTCCTTGTAAATTAAAACTATTATTTTAAATTAAAAATGTATAATATAATATGAAGACAAATGGCAAGGTTGAAATTATAGGGCCGAAATAATAGGAAGACAAATGGCAATGCCAACATAATATGAAGACAAATGGCAATGCCAAAATAATATGAAGACAAATGGCAAGGCCTAAATAATAGGGTCTGAAATAATAGGACCCGAACAAACAGGGGTGCGACATGGATGAACAATAAGTTAAAATAAATAAATTAAAAAATTAGTGTGTTATATGTTTTTTTTGGAATTTGGAGATGCAAAAGGAATTGGAAAAGACACCTTTTGGAGAATATGAAGAGACCCTCTCATATTATTAAAGAGCGTCTCAATTTAATAATTTTAGTTTAGTTTGTTTTTAGATTTAAAGGTGATCAAGCAAGTAATTAACCAAATATAAAGGTGATCATTTTATTTTCTATTTCATACTTTATTTATTTTTTAATATAGTTTTAGTTTAACATTTAAATTTAATTTTAGTTTTAGCTTTATATTTAGAATTAGAATTAGAGTTAGAGTAAGTTTTGGTTTTAGTTAGATTTAGATTTATATTTCTCTTAGATTTAGATATTAATCATTAATTGATTTAATATTTAGTTTGAATATTTAGATTTAAATTTAAATATGAAGGGCAATGTTGCCATCGGTTTTTTAATGTTTTTTTAATGTTGAAAATGGTTTAATTTGGAATTTGAAAAGATAAAGGAATTGCAAAAGATGTATTGGAGAATATGAAGAGACGCTCGTAGATTATAAAAGAGCGTCTCCTCATATCATTTTTTATTTTATTTCATTTGTCATTTTCCAGAGTTTTAAGAATTGGAGAGTTTTAGATGAGCCAAGACTAGATTCAATTTTGGTGCAAGTTCTTTCCAAGTGAGATTTTCATTTTGCAAATATTTTATTTATCCATAGATTTAGTTGCTTTAAAAATATTTAGATTTCAATTTGCACGTTTCATTTTGATTTGTATGTTTCATTTCATTAAAAATAAATTGATTTGTATTTAAAATATAGCTTGATTTAGATTTGCATGTTTGATTTGCATACAAAATCAAAGGTGCAAATTAAATCAATAAAATATTTGATTTGCATGTTTCATTTTGAATTGCATGTTTCATTTTGATATGCATGTTTCATTTAGATTTGTATTTTAAATAGTTTGCATTGTACATTTAGATCTGTATTTTAAATAGTTTGCATTTTAGATCCATGTTTGGATTAGTATAAGGGTTAAAATATTGGTTAAGGTTAGTATGACAAATAGGGGCAGTTTAAGGTTATGCACAAAGTTATGATTTATGGTTTATAGTCACGGTTAAATCATAAGTAGTTTTGGGTATACAAATAGTATTAGGGTTTTCATGAGAGTAAGATTATGGGCTTGGTTAGCGATGGGATCTAGGTTATAGAGTTATGATTAAAGTATCATACTTGGCAATACATTTTTGGATGTTCTTTAGAGTTTAATATGATAATTATCATTACTATCTTATTTAACATTAGCATTTAACATATTGTAAATGGTAGGGACATGGTAACAACTAACTTGAACAATTACCGTATATAAGTAATTATAATGTTAATGATAACATATTAGAGTTAGGATTAGGGTTATGATTGGGGATAAGATTCTATGTTTACAGTTACAATCAGTATCGTATTAGAGTTAGGACAAGGGTTATGATTGAGGATAAGATTCTATGTTTACATTTAGGATTAGTATCGTATCAAAGGTTACTATAAGCATCACATTGACCATTTTACTTATGGTAATCAAGAGGGTTATGGTTACAATTAGGTTTTAATTTTAACCTTGGGAGTACTATTAATTTCAGACTTACAACTCTCACATTAAAATCAAAGATTAGGGTAAGGGGTTAGGGTTAGCATTATAGTTAGTAATATGGTGAAGATTACTAATAGTTACAGTTCCATTTAGGGTATTGTACATGTAGGGTTAGGGTTAGGACCAATTTAAGGTTGTGTGTAGTGTTACGATGTACGATACATTATTAGGCTTACATCATATGTAGTGTGAGGTATACGATTAGTAGTAGGGTTTGTACGAGAGTAATATTATGGATGTGGTTAGTGATACAATATAGGTTTTAGAGTTAGGATCAAAGTATCATATTTGGGAATATATTTTTTGATGTTGTTTATAGTTTAACATGAAAATTATCATTAGTATCACATAGAGCATTACCATTTAAGGAAGGGTCAATGGTAGGGATATGGTAACAACTAACTTGAACGGTTAGCATATTACTGTAACTATAATCATAATGATAATATATTACAGTGAGGGTTAAGGTTACGATAATTATTGTTGTTAATTTCACATTGTGCTATGGATTAAGATATAGTTTTATTTAAATAGTTTTTATTTCATATTTACTTTTAATAGTTTATTTTATATAGTTAAAGGTTTTGGTACAGTTGTTTAACATTGATTAGGATTATGTTAGAGCTAGGATTAGAAATACAGATTTGACAAAACATGTTGCCAAATGTTGCTAGTATAGGGGTAATGATAGCCAAAAATATTTATTTATTTATTTATAGGGGCAATGATAGGCAAAAGCATCAAAGAGGAAAGAAATGGGTTTTAGATCCAAATTATCTAAGAAATGCATGATATCCTACAAGTTACCCTCATCTGGAATATGATAACTAGCTTATATATATTTATATATATAATATGTCGAGAGTAATCCTTCTCGAGGTGCCTATTGCAGTTTGCAATTGAAAGAAAATAGGCACCTTGAGAAGGATTACTCTCGGCGTATTATATATATAAATATATATAAGCTAGTAGCAGTCTCAGCGCAACATAGTAGACATTTATGAATAAGATATCCTCTATAATTAATTTCTCCCATTTATTCGGCACATCCATTAAAGGAATAAATATTAGAAATACAGAGTTGAACAAAACATGTTGCAAAATGTTGCAAGTATAGGGGTAATCATGATGGGAATAGCCAAAACTATTTATTTATTATCTTATTCATGAAACTTATATAGATAAAAAGGGAAATATAAGTCCCAATACAACTATTCAGATAATTACGAAGGTTGAAAGCCAAGATTAAATCAATAACATTTCTCCATAATGATGCAAGTACATCACATATTCTTCAACAATAAAGTTAGTATTGCGGCCCTTATTTGTACAATGATCGCGATAGACTTCTTTCATCATTGATGGAAATGCATCCACTTTTGCCAATGTCTCACGTAGAACTTTTGCAACATTTGCCATCTGCATAGTCAACTGATAATGCTGCATGCTCCATAGCTTTGATTATAGTTGTGCACGAGTCTACAATGATTCATGTACACTTGTCAAATTCAGTCTCAAAGACATCATTCGAGGCCACCAAAGTAGAGGGGCTTGTAACCATGATGTTCAACTCTCTATCAGAGGTAGCCATAGGTGGAATGGTAAACATCAATATATAAAATTAATCAGAATAACCATTTTGTATTGTCATTTTAAACTTTACATGTTACTTATATAGTGGAATAATATATATTATGTTGTGGATTTTTTTATATGTAAATTAACAAAAAGTCATGTTTGTAAACATGATATAATTTATATTATTCTTAATGTTAAATGTTAGCAATAATTCAAATATTTAAATAATTAAGAAATCTAATGTATGCTTAATCTAATTTTAAAATTTAAGAATTGTATTTAAAGAATATTAAATACAATTCTTAAAACAATATTAATCTAAAAACAATACCAATCTAAAAACACTATAAAACTATATAAAAAATTTATTTTTTATATAGTTTGATATTAGATCTAAAATAATCTAATATCAAACTATATAAAATTAATCTAAAAAAAACTATATAATATCAGATCTAATAAAATAGATCTGATATCAAATATTAGATCTAATATTTGATATCCGATATTAGATCTAATATCAAACAATATTTAATATTGCATTTTATATAGTTTGATATTAGATCTAATATCAAACTATATAAAACAATATTAAAATAGATTACTATCAAAATATATAAAATAACATTAAATTAAATGCAATATAAAACTAAATCTATTTACCTGTTTCAAATTGATGAAAGTTGCCTGCAAATCAGCTCTCTACAATGCAATCCAGCTGTCTGTAATGCAATCCTCCTCTCTGTTATTCACAAATTTCTCTCTTAGAAATCCTCTCTCTGCAATGCAATCCTCCTCTGTGCTATTCAGAAATTTCTCTCTCAGAAATCCTCAGTAATTTCTATTTGATTTACCTGTCTCAACTCTCTGAAAACCTGAAATCTTAGAACTCTCCAACTTCTCAAATCGCCTGTACCTGCAACCAAAAAAATACCTTGAGAAATGAAGAGCACTCTTTTATAAATGAAGAGTGTCTCTTCATTTCTCAAACGTTTTGTAATCCAAAATTCATTTGGCATTCCCGTAAAAAATGTTGGAATAAATTTATTTTTTTTAAATTATTTTTTGCAAAAAAATTTTGGTTCGGCACTTGGCACGTCTGTAACGTTACGCACTCCAATGCAATGCGTACATTACTGCACTGGCACCCATGCTGTGCAGCGGACGGGCACCAAGTGCACCACACCTGTGTTGTCCAACGCACAGGCCCACTCCAAAACGCAACATCTGATATTGATTTTTTCGGTTTTGATTTTTTTGTTTATGAAATTTGATATTTTCGGTTTTGATTTTTTATTTTTTCATTTATGAATATTTCATTTACGATTTTTTATTTTGGATTTTTACATTTTTTCATTTTTATTTTTGATTATTTCAATTTTTGATTTGTAACTGATTTTAAATCCTTTTTTTATTATATAATTTTTGTAAAAACTATTATTTTTAGGGAGCTATTATTTCAGCCACCTATATTTTTGGTAAGCTATATTTTGAGGTTTATGCTATTGTTACAATTAAGGTTAGTGTTAGCATTATGGTTAGGTTCAATGTTTTATATATATTTATTGTTAATGCTATTATTAAGTATTTGAGTAATAGAAAATTGTGACAACAAGGGTTGGTTAGTAATAGTGCTATTGTTACACATAAAGTTAGTGTTAGGGGAACTGTTAGGTTCCATTGAAGAAGTTTGTTAGGGTTCATGTTATTATTATGGTTAAGGTTATTGTTAGGGTTAGTGCTCATATTAGGATAAGATTAGTGGTATTGTTACAGTTAAGGTTAATGTTAGGATAATAGTTAGGCTATATTTGTATGTGGTTTAGGGGTATCGTGACACGTAAACCACATAAAAATAAATTTAAGAACCATAAGAAAGTTTAAATAATGATGTAATCATGTTAGATTGAGCATATGTGATTTAACTTGTATAGGTTAATGATATAATAATTGAAGATAATTATGACATAAGGTAGGAGAAGAAATAATTCTTTATTTTATAATAGGAAGTTTGAAATACATCATAAGAGTACATTAATTTTCAAGACATCTAAGTTTGATTTCTTCTACTTTTCTCTTTGAAAGTTGTTTCCCACTTTTCATTTTTTCATAGTGGTCATATGTGAAGGGTGGCATTATTCTCAAGCCTTCTAGAGACTTTACATGAGATACTGCATCAAATGTCAATCCTGCTCTTTCTCTCGGACCTATATCAATCATGGCTTTTGAAAGAGTTAGTCCTTGAGATTTGTGAATTGTCAATGCCCATGCTAACCTTAACGGTAATTGGAAGGTCCCGCCTCTTTGTAATGGTGGTACTGGTACTATTTTTGGATGGTGGTCATCATATGGTATTCCAGAGTAATTATCAAATTCAACTGTGACATATGCTGGAGGTTCAGGTGGACCAGTTATGGGTTTGTAGACATATTTCTAATATATCCCAATGCTCCATTGACAAGACCAGCTTCTATCCATAGATTTGTAGTCAACATTACCCTTGACTTGGTACTAAACAATAACTCTGTATCAAGTTCTTCAGCTGACAAATCTTCATTTGTATTACCATTCCTTGACTTAATTGCAAGGCTACGTGCAACAGGATGTCTTAAAGAATACAACATCCTCATGTTATGGTTATGAACATTGTCATTTTTAGAGAACAAATGCAGTGTCTTATCAAACTCATCATTGCTTGCAGCATCTAACCTTACAGGTATTCTTGTCATAAGCAAGTTCCAATCATCTATTTTTGGATTTGCATCTCTCAGATTTGTGAGAAGATGACAAAATCTTTGTTGGTGGATGTTTTGTCCATCTTGCCTGAATACTTGATCTAGTGTAACCACTATCTTGAATTCATGCCATAGTAACTTTGCCCGTTTGTTGCTGTCATAGGTAGGTCTATCATTGACAGGAGGTAACTGTCCCAAATCACCAACCAAAATAATAGATACACCTGAAATAGAGTTGGATAAAATTAAATTTAGAGCATTTAGTAATATCATAACATGATATTATATATAAATATTAAAAGACATTAATAGCATGATTAAGAATAAGGAAAGGTATACCTCCAAAGGTAATGTCAGCACTTTGTGGGAAGGCTTGTCTGAGTTGAGAATCAATATTTTCCAGCAAGTTCTGACCAATGAAGCTCATTTCATCAATCA
The DNA here is from genome assembly GCA_027943335.1 of Chamaecyparis obtusa. Taxonomy (NCBI): domain Eukaryota; kingdom Viridiplantae; phylum Streptophyta; class Pinopsida; order Cupressales; family Cupressaceae; genus Chamaecyparis; species Chamaecyparis obtusa. The sequence goes on along the minus strand of BSBK01003915.1, from coordinate 768,766 downwards.
AAATATATTTGACATGTTCCATTTCTTCTTGAAAACTTTTAAGCCTTATGCCTTGTAGCTGCGCAAAATTTGTAATGGGTATTCACAACTTTGAATGAATGGTACAGGCTCCTATATTGAAAGCTGCAACTCCAGTTGGTGCAAGTAATAGAAGTGGAGAAGTATTTGGCATTGCTGCCATTTGGAGAGATTGACTGATGGCACATATTAGATAAGACTTTCTCATTCCTATTGTTCCTTGAATTATCATAAATAAAGGAATTCCCACTTGATTGCTATGGTAGTGTGTCATAATAATGTCAATTGCCTTTTGTTGCTTCTGATTGAGAAACCTAGGAAAAACTCTGACAATTGTTGATGTTTGTCATGGCCCCCATTTATTTTCTCCTCTTCTTCTAGGATTGTATATCTAGGACCTTGTTGCATCAATCAATGTGATACCTTCCATACAAAGTGGTCTTCTTTTGTAACCATGTACAAAAGATTTTGTGAGTTCTTCCTCATTTTCCTCATTATTGATTAGTACAGGTTTGAAGACTTCACGTGAGACATTTAGATTAATAAACCTTCTGCTGCACTCCACCAATGGAAGTTCTAATAACATATGACATGTCTCCTGAGCTCCAATATCTCTTTCTACAACTATTTCTCTTAGAAGTTTTCTATATGCTTGTGCCGCTAAATCATCTAGGTTTTCAAGGTTTGAGAGACGCATCAACATTTCTTGATATGTTTTAGAGCTTCTCTCAACTTTTGCTGCATACTTTGCAATGTATTTGATAACTGCATGTCTTGAAAGAACAGGTTGCCAATCTACATTGGCCCTCCATAACTGTAATATGTATCGATTGTGTGAATTAACTCTATCATCATTTCTTGCGGGTTCAATTTTTTTCTCACCTGATTCTGCATCCTCATATAACTTTGATCCTCCCAAATGCAATTGCCAAGGTGCATTATACCTGAAATATTAGAAAATATGTATCTTGTTAGCTGAACTTGTTTAAATAGTTGATATAGAAAATTTAGATAGAAAATTATTTGATGAAATAATTACTTGTAAACCATCTGTTAGGGATTTTTCTTGTATGACACTAAATGCTTCTTGAACCTATGTTCCCTGAGGCTGATTCCCACAAGAGAAAGACCTAATTGTTGAGGATTGGATAAGATCCTCCTTCGCTTTTGAGCTCCACAGACTCAGGCAGGTATTACATTTTAGTGATGACTGTTATTACAGTATTCTTTATGAGTGGACACTGACCAGCTTCTAGTTTTCTCAATGCATAGACTTATAGAACACTTTATATATGACTTTGATCATCTTAATGCAAACTATAACTAGATAAAGTGTGACTGTAAATGAAGCAATAATCAGTGCTTTAAGGATTCTCATCCTTCTTCCTTTTAAGGAGGGGTAACCTATTATGATTCTCTCTATATAGAATCAGGAAATATGAAATAGATGCCCTGAGGATAGTCCAATCTTTTAAGTGCAATGAACGTAAACATAAAAGGTATTTAATGGATGATGTAAAAGTTCAAACTTCCCCCTTTTTGGTAATGGAAGATACAACCTTTTGAGAAACATACATCAAGCCAATGCCTAATCTTAAGGGCAACAGAGTCACAAATGCAAGCTATTAAGTAAATATAATCGAAATACAAGAGTGTGCCTTACACACCCACTATAAGTCCAAATAGGTTGCCTTGCAAGCTATTATGTTAACTAAATATTGTTATCATCAAATATCCACACAAATGCATTTACTCTCTAGGATGAAATATAAGCACATTTAATTCTTTCCTTGAAAGAAGCTCATAAGACAGTCAAGCAAATTGCCTTACAACCGGTATATTTCAAATGCCTAACATGAAAAACATACTAGAGTAAAATACATAATTATCAAAGAGACAACAACAATGTGCGGCAGAAGTTTCAGTGTATTTGTATTAAAATCAAAACTTGTCACTTACATTTACAATTCCATCACTATGAAGACCAGACACAAAACTTGGTGATCTGCTTCTAAGCAATCTCCTTCTATTTTCTGTATCTCCCAATATCAATCAACAAAAAAAAAAACTCCTCTTTACAAAAAATTTACTTTGCTTTAAAAGCCCCTTTTTTCAACCACCTTGGAATTCCCTCATTAATGGGAATGCAACAAGCTTCGGGTGGTTGGAAAACCTAACACTATTTAAAGCATAGAAAAGCAAGAAAATACAACACCCACTCCTAAGTGGTGAAGGAAAAAGAACACATTGGATCAAAGTACAACCTTGCTACTCAAAAATTGACACTTTCAACTGCAAACATTTATAAAAGCTCCTCGGTTTCAATGAGAGATGGTGACCACCATTTCAAGCTAATCTACACCATTTATGAATGATAGCTATTTTTCCTTGTACTCCTTGGATCATGTGTCAGGTACATCAGATGTCCTTCTCAATCTTCCTTCAAAATGTCCAAATCAATTGCAGCAGATTTAGCCCTTTTGGGTTTTGTCTTTTCATCCCATGCAGCTACATCTTCCTCTGATGGCCAATTAAAATCTTGGACAAGTTGTATTTGGGATTTTTGTCTTTCCCATCTACTGGAACATGAACTTGTGGAGTATCATCCAGTACTACATAATCATTTTCTTTCTTCTCATGTTGCAGCAACAGATCTTTGTACAATAGTTTCTCATTGAATATGACATCCCTGCTTCTTACAATTTTATGATTTTCAAAATCCCAAAGCCTATAACCAAATTCATCAATGCCATATCCAACAAATACATATTTCTTTGACTTAGCTTCCGGCTTGGTTCTATTTTCAGAATCTATAAGTGCAAAAGCTTCACAACCAAAGGTTTTGAGAAAAGAATAACTCACCTTCTTACCACTCCATGCTTCCTCTGGAATACCACAGTCCAAAGGAGTAGAGGGGCTTCTATTGATTAAATAAATAGCAATGTTCACTACCTCTGCCCACATATTTTTAGGCAGCTTAGCATGCAACCTCATACTCCTTGCACGCTCCATTATTGTCCTATTCATGCATTCAGCCACTCCATTTTCTTGTGGAGTCCTTGGTATAGTTTTCTGCCTATGAATACCATTAGAGGAACAATATTCTTCAAATTCTATGCTACAATACCCACCACCATTATCAGATCTAAGACATTTTAACTTTTTACCAATCTCATTCTCAACCAATTATTTCCATTTCTTAAAAGTTTGAAATACATCAGATTTTTGTCTAAGGAAATAAATCCGTACTTTTCTTGTTGCATCATCTATAAATGTAACATAATATAGAGAGCCACAAAGGGAAGATACCTGAGCTGGTGCCCATACATCTGTATGCACAAGCTCTAATCTCTCATTTTTCTTTTCCTTCCCATTCTTCACAAAACTAACTCTCTTTTGTTTTCCATAAACACAACTTTCACAGAAATCCATATTGACACATTTCAGACCAGGTAAACCTTTATTTGAATGAAGTTATTTCATACCTTTTTCACTCATGTGCCCGAGTCTGTTGTGCCACAGTGTTGTGTCAAAATCTACAGCAACGGTTTGATGTTCTTCCTGCTCAACTACAGCCATTGTTCCTGAACATTCATTATCTTCTAAAACAATTAAAGTAGAAGGAATAGTATGACCTATACAAAGATATAAGGTGCCTACTTTCACACCTTTTTCTACTACTAAGGAACCTTTTGAAACCTTCCAATTTTTATCATTAAAAGTAACTGTGCAACCCTCATCACCCAGTTGCCCTACTAAAATTAAATTCCTACTCAGCCTTGGAACATGTCTTACCTCTTGTAGTAGCCAATGATTCCCATTCTGCAACTTAATCTTAATTTTTCCCTTTCCAACAATCTAACAGGGTTCATTATCTCCCAAATAAACTAGCCCAAAATCCCCTTGGACATAATCAAGAAAGTAACCTCTATGGGGTGTAGCATGAAATGAAGCCCCAGAATCTAAAACCCATGAATCATCAAGATTTTTTAAAGACAAAAGCAAAGCATCCTCTTTGGATTTGTTACTTACCACATTTGCCTCCTTGTTTCCATCATTTTTGTCTCCTTGATCTTTCTTCCGAGACCAACAATCATATGATTTAACTGTGACTATAAACCATACATCATAACTTTGTGCATAACCTTCAACTGGCCCAATTTGTCATACTAACCTCAACCAATCTTTTAACCCTAATACTAATCCAAACTCAACACTCTGCATTCCATCATTAACCCATGATTAAGCCTCACCGTATTAGTAACCCTAACCCCATACCCTAATCTTAAATGTTAATGTTACACTAAGTATGATACTAATCCTATTTGTAAACCTAACATCATATCCCTAACCACATCCTTAATCTCACCCTATCCTTAACCCTAACCCTGACTCAAGGTAAAATATCCTACTAACCCTGACTCTCATCCTATCCCTAACCCTAACCCTAAATGTAACTCTTACTTAAACCCTAACTCATACGGTAAAATATCATGCTAACCCTAACTCTAACCCTATTCCTAACCCTAACCCCAACCTAAGTATAAGTCTTACTCAAACACTAACTCATAATGTAAAATGTCTAACTATGCCTAAATGTCACCCTATCCCTAACCCTTAGTGTAACTCTTATCCAAACCCTAATTATATTTAAGCTAAAATGTCCTACTAACCCTAACCCTAACTGTAACAGTAACTCTTACTTGAACACTAACTCATAATGTAAAATATCCTACTAACCCTAACTGTCACTCTTACTTGAACCCTAACTCATAACGTAAAATGTCCTGCTAACTCTACATCTTACCCGATTTCAAATTATTTTAATAATATATCTGAGAATTTATAATTTTTAACCATATATACTTTTTCTTTACAACATTAAACCTAATTGGCACCCCAAACATTTGATTTTATTATATTTTTTTTCCATATACATAAACATTAGAAATTGTAAATGTCTACTATGTTGCGCTACGACTGCTACTAGGTTATATATATTAATATATCTAATATGTCGAGAGCAATCCTTGTCGAGGTGACTATTTTCTTTAAATTGCAAGCTGTAATAGGCCCCTTTAGAAGGATTACTCTCAGCTAATTAGATATATAAATATATATAAGCTACTATATATTTATGCCGAGAGATGTGGCTATACAATGGGAGCACAAATGGAAATACGAGCATGGAAATATGCCATAATAATTTCCTTATAAATAAAAACTATTCTTTATTAAAAAAAAAATTTATAATATAATGTGAAGACAAATAGCAAGGGCAAAATAATAGGAAGACAAATGGAAAGGCCAAAATACTATGAGGACAAATGGCAAGGCCGAAATAATAGGGCCCGAACTAATAGGACCTGAAAAAATAGGGGTGCCACATGGATGAAGAATAAGTTAAAAAATTAAATAAAATTTTTTTTAAAAAATAGTTTTGTTTTTTTTTTTTCTTGTAATTCGGAGACCCAAAGGAATTAGGAAGCTCGTTTAAAGAGCAAGCAAGCAACCAAATATAAAGGTCATAGTTTTATTTTCTATTTAATAATTTATTTATTTTTATATAATTATAGTTTTAGTTTTAGATTTAAATTCAAATTTAATTTCAGTTTTAGCTTAAGATTAGTTAGATGTAGAATTATATTTCTCTTACATTTAGATTCTAATCATTTTTTTATTTAATAGTTAGATTTAAATTTAAATATGGAGGGCAATGCTGCCATCAGTTTTTTATGTTTTTTTAATGTTTAATATTTATTTAAAATTTGAAATGATAAAGGAATTGCAAAAGACATATTGGAGAATTAAAATTGTATTCTAAATATTTATATTTATATTTTGTTTCTTAAATGCTAGATTTTTTATACAATATTTTCTTTATATATTTATATTTTAGTAATTCATTGATTACATCATTGCAATAAATAATTTTTATCACGAACTAAATTTAAGATGGACTAAATGTTAACTTACATTTCTGAATTACTATAACTGGCACCGACTTTATAGCAAATACTTAATGTTTTTGAATGTGAACTTGCGCATTAAAAATAAATCAAAAACCCATAAAACTTTCGTACCAGTGAGATGACCCGACATGTTACGGCACAGTTCTGCATCAAACAAAAGACCTAAAATGGCAGTAGAATAGGACTAGTTTATAGCTCTAGCTGAGAGAAAATTTATCATGTCCTTGCAACTCCATGCATAGAGAGCTATGAGTCGCTTTGTGAGGCCTCATTGTTGAGCAACCTTGCATGTAATGATTCATATAAGTGTGGTGACTTTTACATCATACAAGGAAAATACCAAATATGTCATATTGAGTCAAAATTGGAAATATAAATATGATTCTTAATATATTTGAAGCATCATTTCTTTGTTTTTTAATGAATGAGTTTATTTTCATATTTATACGATAAGAAACATATTTAGCAAGAGCCAAACAATATGAAATGACTAGACAAAAGTTTTATCTTCTTGAAAATAAGACGATTTGCCTTATAAATAAAGAAAGATTTGACTTGACTAAATTGAAGGAATAAAAATTCCGATATATATATATATATAACCATATTTCTACCATTGTAGCCATAAACTAGCTTATATATATATATATATATATATATATATATATATATATATATATATATATATATATATATATATATATATATATATATATAATACGCCGATCATAATCGTTCTCGAGATGCCTATCGCAGCTTGCAATTTAATGAAAATAGGCACATCGACATCGATTACTCTGGGTGTATTATATATATATATATATATATATATATATATATATATATATATATATATAAGCTAGTAGCAGTCGTAGTGCAAAATTGTATACATTTACGATTTATAATGTTTATGTAAATGGCATAAAAATAAAATAAAATAAAATTATTGGGGCAGCAATTAGGTATAATGTTGTAAAATTAAAAAAAGTATATATATAGTTTAAAATTATAAATAAATTATAAATTATTAAAATAATTTGAAATCGGGTAAGAGAAAGAGTTAGTACGACATTTTACGTTATGATCAGGGTTCATGTAACAGTTTCAGTTATGGTTAGGTTTAGGGATAGGGTGAGATTAAGGGTATCCAGGATATTTTACATTATGAGTCAGGGTTCCGGTTAGACTTACAATTAGGGTTAGAGATTGGGTCGGACTTAGGGTTAGCAGGATATTTTACCTTATGAGTTAGGGCTCAAGTAAGAGTTACAGTTAGGGTGACGGTTAGGGATAGGGTGAGAGTTAGTGTTCAGTGGAGAGTTAATGTTAGGGTTAGGGTAAGGGATAGGGTGAGAGTTAGGGTTAGTAGGGTATTTTACCTTATGGGTTAGTTATGTTTAGAGTTAGGATTAGTATCATATTTAGTGTAATGTTAAGGTTTAAGATTAAGGTATGGTGTTAGGGTTAGGGTTAGTAATGTGGTGAGGATTAATCACGGGTTAATGATGGAATGCAGAGTGTTGAGTTTGGATTAGTATTAGGGTTAAAATATTGGTTAAGGTTAGTATGACAAATAGGGCTAGTTTAAGGTTATGCACAAAGTTATGATTTATGGTTTATAGTGATGATTAAATCATATGTAGTTTTGGGTAAATGAATAGTATTAGGGTTTTTGTGAGAGTAAAATTATGGGCTTAGTTAGCGATGGGATCTAGGTTATAGAGTTATGATTAAAGTATCATACTTGGCAATACATTTTTGGATGTTGTTTACAGTTTAATATGATAATTATCATTAGTATCTTATTTAACGTTGGCATTTAACATATTGTAAACGGTAGGGCCATGGTAACAACTAACTTGAACAATTACCGTAAATTAGTAATTATAATGTTAACGATAACATATTACAGTTAGGATTAGGGTTATGATTGGGGATAAGATTATATGTTTACAGTTAGGATCAGTATCGTATAAGAGTTGGGACAAGGGTTATGATTGGGGATAAGATTCTATGTTTACAGTTAGGATTAGTATTGTATCAAAGGTTACTATAAGAGTCACGTTGACCATTTTACTTATGGTAATCAAGAGGGTTATGGTTACAATTAGGTTTTAATTTTAACCTTGGGAGTACTATTAATTTCAGACTTACACCTCTCACATTACAAGCAAAGATTAGGGTAAGGGGTTAGGGTTAGCATTACAGTTAGTAATATGGTGAAGATTACTAATAGTTACGGTTCCATTTAGGGTATTGTACATGTAGGGTTAGGGTTAGGACCAATTTAAGGTTGTGTGTAGTGTTACGATGTATGATACATTGGTAGGCTTACATCATATGTAGTGTGGCATGCGGTATATGATTAGTAGTAGGGTTTGTACAAGAGTAAGATTATGGATGTGGTTAGTGATATGATATAGGTTTTAGAGTTAGGATCAAAGTATCATATTTGGGAATATATTATTTGATGTTTTTTATAGTTTAACATGAAAATTATCATTAGTATGACATATAGCCTTGCAATTTAAGGAAGGGTCAATGGTAGGGACATGGTAACAACTAACTTAAATGGTAAGCATATTACTAAAACTATAATGATAATGATAATATATTACAGTCAGGGTTAAAGTTACGATAATTATTATTGTTAATTTAACATTGTGCTATGGATTAAGATATAGTTTTATTTAAATAGTTTTTATTAAATATTTACTTTTAATACTTTATTTTTATATAGTTAAAGGTTTTGGTATAGCTGTTTAACATTGATTAGGATTAGGTTAGAAGTAGGAATGAATAAGATGTTCTCTATAATTAATTCCTCACATTTATTCGACATATCCATTGAAGGAATAAATATTAGAAATACAAATTTCAACAAAACATGTTGCAAAATGTTGCTAGTATAGGGGTAATGATAGCCAAAAATATTTATTTACTTATTTATAGGGGCAATGATAGCCAAAACCATTTATCTATTATTTTATTCATAAAATGAGTATATAGATAAAAAGGGAAATAGAAGTCCCAATACAACTATTCAGATAATTATGAAGGTTGAAAGCCAATATTACAATGATCTAAATCAATAACATTTCTCCATAATGATGCAAGTACATCACATATTCTTAAACAATAAAGTTGGTATTGTGGCCATTTGTTGGAGATTTGCCACCAAGCCAGTGCTGACTGTATGTTTGTCATTGCTGACAACATATGGTAAGTAGCACGCGTGGAAGACTTCTACAATGAGCTTAGAGTATATGTAGCATGGACATGTTATCAACATGATATCATGGAAGCAGAGATTAAGTGTGTGTACAGATAGAGTTGTAGCAGCTTCTCTCAGCAATGTTCCGGACAGAGTCACAGGGAGTGTTCTTTGTGCAGTTCTCTGTATAGTTGTCATGGAGCCTTGCGCCCCTGGATATGTGAATCAGACATGTTAGTCATCTTACATTCATGAGCGCATAGTCTATTGTGTAGTACAAGTGTAGTTGTTCACTTGATATTCAGCAGTTTCAGTTTACTGTGTTTATAATGTGGAGTCGACAGAGATTTTATTGGTTCTTGAGTTGCGCCTATCAGTTGGGTATGTGCCCTTGGATTTATGATTGGATAAGAGACAAGGAAGTTTGGTTAAGAGTGCATGAAGTAATTCATCTTGGAGAGTAAGTTACAGTTACTGAAAAATAAAATTTCAGCCCAAAAATTGTCAAATGAATTAACAATATATAAAAATTAACATTTTTGAAGTTGTTTGCTAAAAAATGGAAACAACCAAAATACTTCATTTTTGTCACAAAGAATTGAATTGTTATTTGATATGAAATATTCCAACAAATCTACAAATTGTCCAAAATAGAAACATCAAAATATTACATTCCTGGCCTACGATTTAAATGAATTTGAATGTGAAGTATTTCAACAAATCTTTATTTTTCTTTTCTCAAATTTTAGATAATTGTTAATTGTGAATTTGTCTTGATATGGTTAATGGAATTTATGAGATAATTTATATCCAAAAATCATTAGAAGATGTTTCTTGTTCAGTATAATTAACATATTAAATTATAGGAAACATCTATAATATTTTGGTAACTTTGCATGTAATTTGGTTGCATGAGCTTTTTCCTTGTAAGTAAGATTGTTGCAATGAAATTTACTCTCCAAACATTAATACCTATAAATGTTCCATATTAATGATGTTATGCTTACCTTCCTAATATTAGGCTCCCAACAATCAAAATGAAATTATTGGTGTTTTCCTCATCACAATTCATTCTTTATGTGACATATAATTTGATAGGAGAAAATCAAATCTCCTATCAGCTAACCATTGCATGCACAAAAGCATGTGACTGCTAGTTGATAGGTGTGGGAGTGTTATCCCCAAATCTAAGCATTCCTCCTCTCTAGCTGTCTGCATGAACAAATCTATCTTTATCACCTATCATGTGATGTGAACAACCTGTTGACACTTCACTCGTCAGTACATAAGTCTTGTAAAATATTTATAAAATTGAAGTGTACATATATGTTCAAAAAAATTGATCAAATTTTGATAAAAAAACCCATAAAAAAAATCCTACAAAAATATAATGTTTTCCCTCATTAACCAGGAGCCCTGGCGAAGAGTATAAAACTAAGAAAAACCCCAAGTATTTGTCACTTTTTTAAATCTATTTGAGCGTTACTTTTCCCTGTCACTTAAGTTCTTAAAAGGCATGTGCTCTTTTTTTATCACCATGTGGAAGTCATCTCTTGGCTTTAATTTTCCTAAGTCTAAAGGCCCGGTGATATTAATATTTCCCAAGTCCCCTGTTAATGGTTATCTCATTATGAAATTGAACGCTAACGGTTTGTCATATGTTCGCATGGGCCTTTTTTAAGTTATGTGAACACATGACAAACTGCCAACCTTACAATAAAGCTTAATGCAGAAAAGGGTGGGGCCGCTGACATATCTACGCACGTGTTGATCACTCATTGGTTATATTTTGCTGACATGGATAATAGTGTTAGGTTTTCTGCTCACACCAAGATAATATTTTCTATATCCACCAACCGGTTTGTTGATGTGGCAATTTCTGGTTTGATAGTCATCAGTGGGACCATTGTCAGAGGGATATTGAGAGGTGGCAATAATGAGGAGAAGATCGAACGGTTGTCGTATGATCTCATAGAATCTTTCAGGCCTGTGCGATCATGCGACTAGCCGTCGATTTTGTTTTTTTCGAAGAGTAGAAGGGTGGGGCCATTGCTAGATGTATGTATATAGTTTTTTCTGATTGGTTGAGGGTATTTGGTGATGTGGAAGATGTCAGTAATAGTGGCAATCAGTAAGGAAAAAGGAAAACTTACATAACAGCTTGCCAGGTTTTGCAGACGTGGATTCTCCTTCTTGGAAAAGGTATAGTGGGACAAATGGCTTAAGAAAATAAACAACTAAGGTGAATGATAATGGTTTGTCATGTGATTGCATGGGCTTCTTTCATATTATGCGATCATGAGACTAGCCATTTGTTTTAACATTAAAAGCTAAAGAGGACCAGCGTCAGATAAATGGACTAATATGACGGGTTCTCGTATGTTCGCATACACTTTTTCCAAGCTATGCGATCATGTGACAAACCATTTGATTATTTGCTTCTGGAGATCGATGGTCAAAATTTAAACTAGAATAAAGTGGATGCAGAGTTCTAACGAGTGACAATACAATCTCTCAGAAAATTAATGGCAAAATCGTGCGAGGTAAATTGTTGAAGCGATTGCTGATAATTGCTAATATATCAAAAAGCCAAAATTTATGCTTTCAGGAAAGCTAGAAAGATAACGTTTTGCAGAAGGGTTGAGTGAAAGGAGTTACAGAGACCGATTGCCATTTTCTGAAGATTGTGAAGAAAAGGTTTGTTTTCCTACACATACTTTTTTTTGTGGAGAAAACATAAATTTTCTATTGTGTTTATTTTGCACCAATTACACAAGCCCTAGAAATGCTGCCCAGGAAAGAATTGTCTGGTGAAACCGATTACCTTAAGAGGGGTCTGCATGAAGACCTATTACAACTTTTACCTACCTCGACTACAAGTTTAGTAAAGGTAAAGCAATTAACACCAAAGCAGCCTACGATAAAAGTAGCAAATGGATTGTATGACATAGGAAATTATATTAGGGATGCTAGGATCAGTTTTCCTAATGCAACTGGTGTCTCTCATTTGACTAGATTTACATTATTCACAGTAGGGTTCAGCCAGAGAAACACCCCTGTTCCCACTTGTAATATATGGGAGAATGATTTAGGCAAGCTTGTGGTGCCCGGTATCTTCTTAGATGTAGACTTAATGGTTCAAATTGCAAAGAATTATGACCCTATCAGTAGGGAGATCAGGGGGATTAGGGGACAATGGTTACTGTCGGTCTCTGCTGAAGAAATCAGGTTGGTTTTTAAATTAAGTGAACCCTCAAACAACCTAGAACCAATTGACTTGGAAGAATTAAGGCAGATATATGATGCACAGAAGCACCTTCTTAGAAATGGCACTGTAAAGGCATTTTGCACTGAGGTTGGAAAGATGATTGTCACAGGACCACATCCGCAGGAACCCTTCAAAATAGAATATTTTGATGTAAGGGCAAGAGGTGCATATTGGTCACTATGTCAAATTTTTGGAGAATATGCCAATGAAAAAATGCCAATACATCTAATGTACATGGTTGTCCAGATATTAAATACATATTTGTCAATTGCATATGATTATGCCCCTTTCATTGCTGACCTGATCCACAATGGGCTAATAGGGATTCAAAACGGTAAAGTTGATAAACCCTTCTGCTGGTATTCTTTTATGATGTACATGTTTTTGTTCAAAGGTGTTGATTATTTTGCAGAGGAGATGCAATTAACAAAATAGAGATATGGAGAGGACATGCCAGTCCAGTTGTGGAACTCCAACATGACATGGGACTTAAAAGATAGTAGTTATATACAGTTTCATAGATATTTTGCAGTGAGATTGAGAGTATTATTTGTCGATGAGAATTGAAGGGTCCCAACTGCTTTAGCTAGACTGGTTAGGCCAGACCAATTTGCAAAAGACCTCAACATAGTACACAATTGGGGTGATTTTATTCTCTATACTTATTCAACTGTTATTAGATTATATGGTTTCAAAGGGACTCCTTATATATTGCCCTATCAAGTCCCCCTCAGGGTTGGCATTGCAAAATTTTTTAGACAACTAGGGGATATTGAGAGAAACACTCTTACCGATAAGAGTAGAGGGACTTTGTTCCCAAACATTACAATTGCCCACCAGTTTGTGATTAATAAGGGTGGATGGGTTCACATGGACAAAATCCTAGAGCCATATCATTTAACAAGCACAATTTCCTGGACTGCAAATCCAAAGGGGTTCTACAATGATTTGTTCAAAAAGCATGCTAGATGTTTTGCAATAAACCACATATTTAATTACCCTAAGGACATAATCAGAAATATACCGAGATTAGATGATCAAGCACTCAAAAAGGAAAAGTGGTTAGCATATAAGAAGATTCTTGCTTTTGTCTGTCATTTTGATCCTGGATATGACCCCCTAAGCAGTATAAATCCTATGGGGAAAAAAATAGAGACCCTAATGAATTGTTTTCAAGAAATTTATAAAACTCTGGAAGAAAAGAAGAAGAGAGCCATGGATGAAAACCCTGAGAAGGCTCAATCATTTTTTAGCAAAGATGCGTGTCCAAAGATGTTGCCTCTTGGCAAATATATGCTACAAAAAAGGGCTGGTTACAATGTCATAGTCCCTGAATCTGACATTAGGAAGTAGCAAAAGACAAGAGAAGATGTCCCTTCTACATCAGGGGAGGCAAGGAAGCAAAAAGAGGTTGAGGAAATGACAGATACACATCAAGAATAGCTAGCTGAATAGATTCTTGTTTGTTCTCCTCCCACCAAGAAACAAAGGCTAGAAGAAAGGCGTCCAGATCCAGAAGAAGTATATTCTCCTTCACAATCACTCCTAAACATCAAAGATGATCAGGAGATCATGGAACAAGTACGGGAAATGGGAACTCAGGGCCAGATTTTCATGACTCATGAAGAAATAAATGAAGGAATTCTAGAGCAACCAAAGGAACCTGAATTAGGGTTAACAATGGAACAAATTGCAGGGACAGAGCTGGACCCTATTATCAAGCAGGCATGTGATGAATTTCTGGCTGATGATGACTTTGTGAGAACCCAATCTTTTCTACAATTTTTATGGAAATTGAACATGAATAAATTTGAGGAAACCTATGAGAAGAAGCACAAGGAGAATCCTCTTAAGGATCTCAAGGTTATTGAGGATGAAATAAGAAAAGAGATGACAGAGAGTTTTGAAAAAACTACTCCAGAACAAGGGAGAGAATTGGTAAGAAATTCAGGAGTGCTCATCCTCCTTTAATGGGACATAGCTGATGCAGTGGTCCTTGATGCAGTTAGGAAACAAACTACACCTGTGCACAAGACCAAAGAAGAAGCAAAACAGGCTGTAAAAGGAGTTGCTTTCAGTAATGACCATCAAGCATTGGTCATGTGGTCACTGAACAAGAATGAAAGGAACAAAGGAAAACAAATAATTAAGGATACTCTCACTGGAGGTCTCATAGTAAAGAGGGTTCTTGACACCTCAGCAATTGAAGTGCCGAGCATGGTAGTAGCCACTGCTCACCTTGCAAAGAAGGTGGTCGAAAGAGAAGCAAAGGAGAAAGAAGAGCTTATGATAAAACTTGAGACAATGTTGAAGGCTTATGGGGAGTTGAAAGAAGGGATGTTTCAAAAGGATAAGATAATTGTAGACTTAAAAAGAAATTTAGGGGAAGAAAATTGAATTCAGGCACCACAGTTACAATTTTCTTCTTCTACTGTTCAACATTCTTCTTCAAGCCCCATTGTTGAATATCCCCTATCTCCTCTTCCCCCATCTCAGAGTAACGAAGATATAGAATGGATGGAGAAACAAAAGTATGAGAAAAGAATGAAGGACACCATCATACACTTTTTTGAAAATGTAAAAGCCACAAAAGTTTATAAATATGCAGTGCGGTTATCTGACATTTTCCTTTCATTTGGGAAAGAGGCGGATACTATGGGCCAAATTTTGGATACATGGGTACCTAGGGAGAATATTTTGAAGTGTTTTCGAGATTCAATCAAAGATCATAGTACTTTGTATCATCAATTGGCAAGTACTTATAAAATTGTCGAATCCCTTATTGCTTTTGACGTAATCAGAGATGGAATAAAGAGAAAAGCAGGGCTTTTAAGGGTAAGATATTTTTAGAATAATTTCAAAATATTCCTAGGTCTTCTCAAAGCAGATGAAACCATAAAAGAGAGGGACCAATGGTTAGAATGAATTGAGAATGGGGTGTCGGCCATGATAGATGGTGTTTTAGCTACAGAAGATACGCTTCCTTTCATATAGATGATTGAAATGTTGCAAGATGCCAGGATACATTTTACTAACGTAATGACTGAAGTGCATGAATTAGTTAGTAGGTGGGACAAAATTTTGCCAACACGGAATGACATTTTGGCTTTTAATTGGCCAAGTGAAGATACCTTTGCAACCTGGAAAGCAACGTACCATTCAGAAGTTGGCAAAGAAGTCCAAGAAGAAGAAACATCCACTTAGGAGGCAACAGTTGTCAATGCCCCAACTCCCTAAAGCAAGCACGGACACTACACTTGGCAGAAGGTGAACTGCCTTTGGGAGTTGTTGCAAATTCTTCACGCTCATAATAGCAAACCATTTGAAATTTTTTAAGAAGAAAGTCTCTATTTTACTTTTCTGTCCTATATGACAACTATTTTCTTGTCTTCTTCAAAAAAGATCCGAAGCTTGTTTACAATCCTTTTACTAGAAATTTTCAAAAAAGATCATTATAAGGGACTAGGAACTTGATCAATATGATTCATAAGTTTTCTGAGTCTGGAATATCATAGATTGTATTAGGCATATTTCTGTGGAAGAAGAATATTTTTTGTTCCAGTTAATTTCAAAAGGTTGCACTGTAAAGCATTTTGTAAGCATATATTGATATGGCATTTGAATAGAATTTAAGGTTTTTATCTCTCCTTGAGTTTTTCTATTTGAATTACAAATTGTTCAAATTCATTGCATGGATAATCTCTGTGAATATGTTTACATTTCTCAGCTCTGATCAAGGATCAGATTAAATAAGCTTTCAATGTGACATAAGTTCTCTAGGGTTTTGCTTAAGGATACACCAATAAGTATTGCAAATCTAGGACTCTTTTCATAAAATCCAGCACAGGGTGATTAGTATTTTCAAAGGATAAAAAATATTTTAGATTTCTAGATTCATTCATATATTACAATCTTGTACTAAAGGTGGTACCCAATGGATAAGACACTGGCCAGCAGTGGTGTTTTTCTTACAATGATCAATGTGTAAAAAGGGTTCTACTAATATGTCCACTTCTAAGTATATAATTATCGAAATTCTTTTAGATACAGTGATTTGAAGAATAAGTTTGTTACGTTAAGTGAACCATCTGCTGATTTGGAAAGAATAGACTTTGAAGAATTGAAGAATTTTTATAATGCTCAAAGAAATTATCTTAGTACTAATCTGATGCAGGAAACTTTTATCAAAATCAGGGGTTTGGTTCCAATAGGATCAAATACAGGAGAGCCTTTCAAAGCAGAGTAGTTTAACCCGAGGGCCAGATGTGCATATTGGTCATTATGTCACATCTTTGGATAGGTTGTTGAAGAGAGAATGCTAGTACACTTGATGTACATGATGGTTCAGATACTACATCCTTATTCAGTAGTTACTCTTGATTTTGCCCCTTTCATAGCTGAGTTGATCCATGAAAGGTTAATAGGAATTCAGAAGAGTAAAGTGCATAGGCCTTTCTCTTGCTATTCTCTGCTTATGCACATGTTCCTTTTCTAAGGTGCAAGCTATTTTGAAAAGGAAATGGATTTGATAAGACAAAGGGATGCTGAAGAAATGCCACTACAACTATGGAACCTGACGATAACACAGGATAGAAAAGAAAATAGTTTTATCAATTAATTATAAATAGAACCTTTTCAAGTAGTGACCTCTGTAAAAAAGTCTCCACTGTTGTCCAGTGGCTTATTCATTGGCTAACACCTACACTGCAAGATTGTTTGCTTTTAAGAAGTAGGGGCATTGCCATCTGTTGCATCCTCATTAGATGTTTCCTCTTCTTTCATAGTCTCTAAAAGGTACGATGTTTCCCAAGCTGCAAAAGTATCTTCATCAGGCCAATTAAAAGCCAAAACCTCATCCCTTTTTGGTAGGATATTGTCCCAACCACTAACCAATTGGTGAACTTTAGTCATTATTTTAGTAAACTGTATTCTAGCATCTTGTAACATTTCAATTACTTGTGCGAAAGGAATAGTATCTTCTGCACCCAAAATAACATCTATTTTGGCCAGTGCCCCACTATCAATTTGTTCCACCCATTGTTCCCTATCCATTATGGTTCCATCTACTTTGATAAGACCTGGGAATATGTGGTAGTTATCCTGAAAATATCTCACTCCTAAAAGCTTTGCCTTTCTCTTCAAACCCTCCCTACTTACTTCAAACTCAAGAAGGTCTTCAACAATTTTATAAGTACTTGCCAATTAGACATGCAGAGTATTCCAATCTTTAATCAAATCAAGGAATGATATCAACATTTTTTCCCTGGGCACCCACCTATACAAAATTTTCCCTACAGTGTCCACCTCTTTCTTAAATGAGGTTAAAATGTCAGATAACTGTTTAGCATATTTATAGACCTCCTTTGGTTTTACATTTGCAACATCAATGTAGGATGGTATCCTTTATTCTTTTTTCAAACCTCTACTTATCTCTCTGCTCTATGTCCTCATTGCTCATGGAAGGGGGTAAAGGAGATAGGGGATATTCAACAATAGGGCTCGAGGAAGAAGGTCCAACACTGGAAGAAGAAATTTGCAATTGTTTTGGTTCTTGGACTGGGCCTTCTTCTCCCAACCTTCTCTTCAACTCTGCAATTATCTTATCCTTCTCAAACATGCCTTGTTTTAAATCACCGTAAGCTTTTACCATTGTCTCAAATCTTTTAGTGAGCTTCTCATTTTCCTCAGCTTCCTTCTCTGCTACCTTTTCTGCAAGCTGGGTTGTGGCTACCACCATACTTGATGCTTCAATTGCAGAAGTGTCAGTAACCCTCTTAACTATGAGGCCACCAGTGAGAGTATCCCTTGTTTCTTGCTTTGCTCTATTCTTTTCATCCTTCTTCAAAGACCACATGACCAATGCTTGATGATCATTACTAAAAGCAACTCCTTTTATAGCCTATTCTACCTCTTCTTTGGTCTTGTGCATAGGTGTGGTTTGCTTCCTAACTGCATCAAGGACCACTGCATCAGCTATGTCCCATTCAGGGAGGATAAGTACTCCTACATTTCTTACTAGCTCTCTCCCCTGTTCCGGAGTAGTGTTTTCAAATCTTTATGTCATCTCCTTTCTCACCTCAACTTCTATGACTTTGGGATCCTTATCTGGATTCTCCCTATGCCTTTTTTCACGGGCTTCTTCAAACTGAGTCATGTTTAATTTCCATACGAATTGTATAAAATCCCTAGCCTTTACAAAAGCATCATCAGCCAAAAATTCATCACATGCTTGCTTGACTATAGGGTCCAGCTCTGTTCCTGCCATCTTTCCACCTGTTAGGCCTAATTCAGGATCTTTTGGCTGCTCTGGCACTCCTTCATTAATTTTTTCATAAGTCATAAAAATTTGACCCTCACATCCCAGTTGTTGTACTTGCTCTGTGATCTCCTCATCATCGGTCATATTATAGGGTGATTGGGAAGGAGAGTACTCCTCTTCTACGTCTTGAGGCTTGTCTTCTATCCTTTGCTTCTTGGTGGGAGGAGACAAATATATTTTGACTAGGCTGATCGTGAGGTGTGTCTATAATCCCCACAACCTCCTTCTATTTCTCCACATGCTCTGATGTAGAAGGCATATCCTCCCTTTTCTTTACCTATTTCCTTATGTCAGATTGTGGGATTATTACATTGTAACCAGTCTTTTTCTGCAACATATATTTGGCAGGAGGCAACATCTTTCCAAGTGTAACTTTGCTTAATACTAATTTACCCTTTTATGGGTTCTCATCCATGGCTTTCTTCTTCTTCCAATCTAGGGTTTTGTAAATTTCCTTAAAATAATCCATGAGAGTGTCTATCGTTTTCCCTATAGGGTTGATACTGCCTAGGGGATCATAACCTGGATCAAACTGTCTGACAAATTCCAAGGTCTTCTTATATAATAACCATTTTTCCCTTCTGATAAAATGATCATCTAGTCCTCTGAAATTTCTCACAATATCCTCAGGGAAGTTGAAAATGTGGTTTATTTGGGAGCATCTAACCCTTTTCTTGAACATTTCATTATAACACCCCTCTGGGTCTGCTGTTCGGATAGTTGTAGTGGTCATATGATATGGTTGGAGGAACTTGTCCATATGAACCCATCCACCCTTCATAATTACAAACTGGTGGGTGATTGTAATATTTGGGAACAGAGTTCCTCTACCTTTGCCAGTGAGAGTTTTCTTCTCAATATCCCCCAGTTGTTTGAAGAATTCTGCAATACCAATCTTAAAGGGAACCTGATATGTTAGGATAAAGGGAGCCCCCCTAAAGCCATACAATCTAATAACAGTTGAATAAGGATAAAAGATGAAATCCCCCCAGTTATGTACTATTTTGAGGTCTTTGGCGAATTCTTGTGGCCGGACAAGTTTGGCCAGGGCCTTTGGGACTCGTGAGCTATCATTTACAAACAATAGCCTCAGTCTTACTGCAAAACATTTATCAAACTATATAAAACTACTTTCTTTGATGTCCAATGTCATAGTGAGGTTCCAGAGTTGGACTGGCATGTCCTCACCATCCCTCTGCTTTGACAATTCCATCTCCGTTTTAAAATAACTAGCACCTTTAAATAAAAACATGTACATCATGAAGGAGTACTAGCAAAATGGATTATCATCTTTACTTCTTTGAATCCCCATGAGTCCATTATGAATCAAGTCAACAATAAAAGGGGCATAATCAAAAGTAATTGATAAGTGTGGATGTAAGATCTGCACCATCATATACATCAAATGTAATGGCATTTTCTCTTCAACATCTTCCCCAAAAAATCTAACATAGTGACCAATATGCACCTCTTCCTCTCACATCAAAATATTCTATTTTGAAGGGCTCCTATGTACTTTGTCGCATGACAATCATCTTTCCAATCTCACCACAAAAATCCTTCACAAGACCATTTCTGAGACAATTCCTCTGTGCATTATATACTTCTTTTAATTCTTCAAAATTAATTGGTTCTATGTCGCTTGAGGGTTCAGTCAACCTAAAAACCATCCTAATCTCTTCAGCAGAAATTGTCAACAGCAATTGTCCTCTACCATCCCTAATCTCCCTGGTAATAGGGTCATAATTCTTTGCAACCTGACTCATTAGGTCTGCATCTACGAAAATGTCAGGCACGACAAGCTTACCTAAGTCCAAATGCCATATATTACTGCTAGGGACAGGGGCATTTCTCTGGCTAAATCCTACTATGAATAATGTGAAACCAGTGAAATCAGACACCCCACTTCCACTAGGAGTACCAATCTTAGCATCCCTAATATAATTTCCTATGTCATACAAGTTGTCATCTACCTTTAGCATAGGTTCCTTTGGTGTTAACTGTCTAGCCTTTACTAAGTCAGTCGTTGAACTGGGCAATAACTACAATAAATCCTCGTGTAGACCCCTCTTACTGTACTCAGTTTCACCAGACAATTCCTTTGTGGGGGGCATTTTAGAGCTTGCGGATTCTATACAGTTGGTGTAAAAGAAACATAGTAGAATGATAATATCTTTTAACAGCTAATGAGTGTGCAAATAATTCACCAACCTTTCCTTTGAAATTTTTAGAAAATGATAATCGGCCACTGCAAATCTTCTCCCCCATTTCCCTGCAAACTTTTATCTCATTGTGGATTCCAGGAAAGCGTAGATTTATGTTTGATATATTGGCAATCGAAAGCAATCATTTCAGCAATTTACTCCACATGATTTTTGTCACCATTAATTATCTAAAAGATTGAACCATCACTCGCTTGAAAGGGAAAAATTGAACTTTGTGCCAACTTTTCTTCAAGTTTGAATTCTGACCGTTGATCCTCTTTAGAAAACTGAACATACGACAACCGTCGGATCAGTAGTGCAATTGCATGCAATGAAGACAATCGACAATTGTCGCATGTTCGCATAAGCTCAAAAGATTGCATGTGATCTTGTGACGATCGTTAGATCTTTATCAGATTCTCTTAAATAAAATGTTGAGAACCTTAACGATTAAGGCAGTTACGACTTAGGATGGTTGAGGAAAAATCGTCGGGCTTAGACTTACAAAAAATTTAAAAGGGTTCAGACCTAGGAAATCTAAAGTGATGACAGACCACCCAGCAAGGTGATATATTATAAAACATGCACTTTACAAACTTAACTGATTTGTAAAAGTAACGTCCCTTTAGAACTTAAAAAAAATAATGACCAACGGTTTTATGAAAGCAACAGCACTTAGGGTTTTTTTTGAAGCCTGGTTTTTAGTTATGACTTGCTATATATAGAGGTTTATATCTCTCATTGAATATTTGCATTTGAGTTATGAGTTGTTTTAATTCATTGCATGGATAATCTCTGTGTTAGGGTTAGGATTACGATAATGGTTTAACATTTACATATAGAGTTTAGCATTTATGAGTAGGGTTATGATTAAGGTTTAGAATTTAGTATTTTTCTAAGCGATAAGGTTTAGGGTTAGTTTTATGATTAGAGTCAGGGTTAGGCTTGGGATTATGGTTAGGATTAGGGTTAGGGGTATTATTAGCACAGACTATGCTTATATTTAAAATTATGATTACGGTTAGTAGTAAGGTTGGGTTTCTTATTATTCATTCGTTAAGATTTAGGTCAGGGACGTTAATACAATAAGATTATATAGAATATATGTTGAGTATGGTAATAAAATTAATACATGCTCTATGGCAGGGGTTTTAGAGTTCAGGTGAGGGTTTACATATTAAGGTTATCAACAATGAAATAGAATTGAATTGAATCAATCAAATTAGGGTTATGATTCATAATTGATGGGGAAGAGGTTAGGATTACCATTACATCTAGGGTTATGATTAAAAAAATTGTAAGGGTTACTGTTGAGGTTTTTTTTTTTTAGTATAGTTACGGTTGTGTTTCCATCATGGTTGAGATTAAGTTTTGTCTTATAAGAAGGGTTGGAGTTAAGGATTGGAGTGAGGACTCTGGTTAAAATAAAGGTTTACATTATGAGTACAATCAAAGTGAATGTTTAGGTTAGGCATGGGGTTAGTAATTTATTTGATGTTTATGATTACTAGTTAGGGTTTGAAGGCCCACGCTATGGTTAGCGTTAGGTTACGATTTAACGTATGGCTTGTGCAATGATTTCAATTCTTATGATGATTAATGTTTAGGTTGTAGAACTGATTAGAGTGAACTCAGTACTAAATATGACATGTTTATGCACCCTAAAATGGTCGCCTAAACTTTGGGCCCCCATTCTCCAATTTATCAATTTCCTAAATCAATGATAAAAATTGCTTTATGTGTTTACCTGATCTTTTAAAATAAACAAATATGAGTTCCTGAGTCATAAAAACTTCAAAGCTCTCCCCAATAGTGCTATGACATTTTGGTCAACATCTAAACAAAATTAAATGGTATCAAGTTGCACAAAATGACTCTTGGTCTTCTTTCTTCCACATCTCCCGTGTCTTCCTAGTCTCCCATTTTCATCATTTCTCTTCTTCCTTCACACTTCTTCATCTTCTTCATAAATTTTCCACATCCTCTTGATTCTTTTCCTCTTATTATCTAGTCTACCTTCTCCTATTCATCTCTTATGTCACTTCCATGCTTCATTGCTCTTCTTCTAGAACCATGAATTTCAACTATCTTGTTATGGAACCTCTCTTGAGAATAGATGATCTCCAACTAATTGCTCAATTTGAAGAGTAATATTCCTCTAGAAATCTCATGGGTGATAAATTTATGACTAAAACAAAAGAAAAATTGATTAAATCAGACGCTTTTTCTAGGATCATACACATGATCTTGTCACGACCTCCTTCTTCCAAACATTTATCATCTTCTAAGTCTTCTCATCATTCCTCATCTTCCAAGTCTTACCATGACTCTTCTAGACATTAGTCACATTCCTCATTATCCAACTCTACTTCCTCCACTAAGTCTTCACTTTCCTCTTCATCACAATCTAGTTCCTCTTCTACTTCTCCCAAGAGTCTTACTTCTTTTCTCAAGAGATACCATAATGAACAATGTCATAATCCTTCTCATACCTCTCTAACGAAGACTGACACACCTATCTTTGATGACTATGATGACTCTGATGATGCACAATGTAGTGATACCTATGACACCTCTATTCCTAACAATCATCTTAGTCGTGTGCTCATGCTTAGTAAAATGGGTTGTCACATTGGATAGATCATGATGGTGATCCATATGATTTTGATTTTGAAAGAGACTATGATGCTTGTTGTGAACAATATGACACATCTACTTCTAATGAGGAAGATAAATCTTTCTGTGCCGATTATAAACATAGATACTATGAGCATTTATCCTCAAAGAACTCTCATGCTAAAAATAAAGATTACACTCTCGAGCAAGATCATGTTGATGTTGGACCTTTGTCTTGTGATGGTTCCCTTCCATCTCCTACTTCTTCCAATACCCCTACATCTCCTAAAGTTTCCAAGTCTTTAAAATCTTTCACAAATCCCTCATCCAATAAAATTCCTAATGTTTTCCATGTAGTTTCCTATATTTATCCTCAAGAGCAACCTCTTCAAGAAACTCAAGCTAACCTTCACTTCGATGTAAATACTTCTAATAATGCTAAACCTAAAGAGCCAAACCCTTTGTGCACTATAATTCCTACTTCAGCTAGCCCTTCACCATCTCTTCCAAAGTCTTCCATACAATTCCAACATGCATCCTTGTCCTTAGAACTGCCTCCATGTCAAGAGGACTCTGAAAATGGTAAAGAAAAGAACATAAAGAAAGATCAAGATCAAGAACCCTCCATGTCATCCAATCCTTTTAATGATGTATCATATTCATTTCATGGTTCTTTTGATCATCTATGCCATTTCTCATTCATTCCACCATGTCTGAAGACTTCTCCTAAGCAAGATCAAGCTACTACTTGCACCATTGACCTTACTAACAATCAAAATAACCTTACTACACTTGCACTTTCCAACTATGATACTTCCATTAAAGCTAGAAAAAATAGTGTTGTCACTTCGAATGTTAAACCCATTAAAAATGAAGAGCAAAATTATACCCTTGTGCTCTCCAAATATCCTTGTCAAGATCAAAGTCTTCCATCTTCTTGTTCTACCACTCCATGTTCACTTTCATTTTCTACTCTTCATAACTCTTTGCAAGCTTTGAACAATCATACCAAAGAAGGTGCTCATATTGAAGATATACATGATCCTATTGAAAATCCCAATGCTCACTCTAAAGATGCTGATGTCCTTGGTTGTGATATAGATGTTGATGATCTTATTGAATATCTTTTTGCATCTTCCATGTCCATAGTTGGACCTCCTCCACCAATACTAATGGCTTCATGTCTTCCATCCATCTGGGGCCCTTATGTCCCTTCACTTTCCCCTACCAATTCTCCTAATTCATCATCCATCTCAGGTCCATACGTCCCTCCATATCCTATCTTTCCTCAAGATCAACATAGCTGCATACCCTTGAATCCTTTTCATTCACCTACCCATCTAAACCAGTAATATCCTCCTTCTTCCACAAGTCCCGAGTGTTTTGGAAGTAACTTGAATGTTCAAAACAAGAAAAATAAGCAATACCAGAATCCATCAAAAGGGAAGATCACCAGCTCTTATCTGAGGGCCTCAATCCTAAACCCCTGCACTCCATGACTAGAGAGCTATGAATCCCCTTTTGAGACCTCATTCTTGATTGTTCTTGAACCAAATGATTAATAGAAGTGTGATACATTTTTAGCACACAATGTGTACCCATACCCTAACCCTAATCTTCAAATCATAACCCTAAACCCTAAATGAAAAACCCTACTCATTAATCATAAACATTGATCCCTATCATAATTCATAAATCATAAGGTCCTATTCCTAAATGCTAAACAACAATCCTTGTTCTGCTAATTTATAAATCCTATATCCTTACCTAAAGCATAATGCTAAATGGTCAAACCAAATTATAAAGGATTAACTCTAAAAGCTAATCCCTAATCCTAAATGCTAATTCCTACTCATAACTATAATTGTAAATGCTAAGCCATCTAATCCTAACTACAATTGTAAAATCCCAAATGTTGAACCCTATGCGTAAATGGCATGTGCTTATGATTATAGTTATGATTAGGGTTAAACCATAATCTAAAATACTAAACCCATGTCGTAATCCTAATCCTAGCCATAACCCTGAATACTACATTGTAAACCATAATCCCAGATGAGAATAACCTAATTATGAATTGTAAACTCTAATCTTATAACCCCAATCATAAATGTTAAACCATAATCCTTATGGCTCTAATATAATCCTAAATGATAAACCCTAATTCTAACCTTAATCCTAAAGTTTAAACCCTCATTCTAAGCCTGATTCGTAAACCCTAAATCCCAAATCCTAATATAAAGCATATTCTTAAACGATAAACTGTAATATTATATGGTAAACCCTAATCATAAATGCTACATCCTAGATTCTAAAACCTGATATTAAATATTAAACCCTAACTATAAAACTCGATATTAAACACTAATGGTTAATATTAAACCCTACAATTAAATGTGAAGCACTAATTACAAATTATAGAACCTTATCCTAACCCTAATGCTCAACACTAAACTCTAATCCTAAATGGCAAGCCTGAATACAATACCTAACCGTAATCGTAGCACCCATCATGATGCGAACATGCACCATTATCCTAGTCATAAGTCTAACCCTTAATACTAAATGGTAAACCCTAACCTTAATCATAATACTAACAATACATAAATTGACACCATAACTCTTAGCATGATCATCAATGTAACTACTAAACGTAATCCCTAATACTAAATGCCAAGCCCTAATCCTAAATACTAAACCCTAGTGGTAGATGCTAAACCATTAATCCAATATCCTTGCCTAAACCATATTTATAAATGATAACCTCTACTTTTAAATCTAATCCTAAATGGTAAACCCTAACGCTAATCCTAACTATAATACTAATCCCTAGAATAATAAATCTATTCCTAAATGCTAAACCCAAAACCCAATCCTAAATGGTAAACCCTCACCCTAATCCTAACTATAATACTAAACATGTGTAAACAAGTATCATAATCTCAATCGTAACCATAATCCTAAATCTTAAATGGTAATCTGTAATCGTAAAAGTGAAACTCTAATCCTAACACTGGTCATAAATAGTAAACCATAATTTCTAAATCCTTACCTAAACCATAACCCTAATTATAAATCTACTCCTAAATGCTTAACCCTAATCCTAAATACTAAACCCTAATCCTAACACTTACCCTAAATCCTTACCCTGACACAATCCCTAACCTTAACCATAATTTTTTGTACTATTTCTCAATCCAAGTGGAAAACCGTACCAAAAGTATTGATTATGTAAAATATCAAGTCCTTTAAATAAAGTCTTGATTTGGTTTCTCATGCTTTGATGATATTATTAAACCTCTAAGTCTTTGAACTTTACCATGTCTCTGTTGACCTTAGTGAAATAATATATTTACTATTAAAATATATATATATACTATTCAAATATATATATATATATATAGATATATATATATATATATATATATATATATATATATATATATATATATATATATATATATATATATATATATATATATATATATATATATATATATATATTCATTCATTTATTTATCTAATCCTAAATAGTGAACCATAATCATAAATACTAAACCCTAATCCCAACACTTACCTTCAAACCCAAACCTAATACAATCTCCAACCTTAACAAAATTATAATGGCATGCCCAAAATATTATGTACTTTTTTAGTCAATCTAAGTGAAAAACCGGAACAATTTTATTCATTATGTAAAATATCAAGGCCTTTATAAAATCTTGCTTTTGTTTGTCATGGTTTAATCATATTATTACACCTCTAAGTCTTTCGACTTTAGAATGTCTGTATTGACCTTACTGAAACAATATATTTATTTCTCATGAATTAAAAGGTAAAACATAAATTAGTGATTATGGTACGACATTTTGATGTGACCTAAGAAATTCTTTACTCATTAACTAATATGACAACCACTAATATATTTATATATTGGCTCTTTTTTCTGACACTAAAATTCCCTCAATATATTTCCATAATTTTTAATTTATTATTCATTAAAACATAACAAACTAAGATTGTAAAATCTCTTCGATACTAAGTTTTTCTTAGAACATTCTAAATTTTTCTCTCAACAATTCTCGCATACATTTGAATTTTATTCTCTTTCTAATATCATTCTATTCTTTATTATTCATTCTACAACAAATTTCTACCAATATCTCCCTTTGTTGTTTAACATCAGTCAAAATAATTTTGTGAATATCTTTCTTATTATTTTTCCAATTGTTCATTTATTATGTTTTTCAACGGTCAAATATATTATTATATTGAATGGTATATAAGAATGGAATTTAGAGAGAAATATCTTAACAGAATTAAACACAACTTACGAAATTCTAATAACATATCACCCAAGTTAACGTGTTAGATAGCAAAGTTTTTTTTTTGGACGCGGCTATCCTCCCGACAAAATGCACCGTCGTACAAATATGAAAAATTCAAAAACACCATGGATTTTTATGAAATTTTCAAGCTTTGTTCTTCATGATCTGTAGATTCTGAATCGAAAACACCAAAAAAAATTAGAAAACAAATCACTGTGTTTTTGTAAATCTGGAAAAAAAAAAAATTCATCTGTAGGTGCATTTTGTCAGGAGGATAGCCAGCGCCTTTTTTTTTGGGTCAAAATTTGAAGTTTTAAACAACCAAACTAGTTCAAAAGCTGGTGCACCAAAACATACGGATTAAATAGAATGTAATTATACCATAAAATGGTTTTTCCATTGCAACTATGTTTTTGGTGTCATTTGATGCTGTTAAAATACCCTGACGACCCTTGACAAATATTTCAACTCTTAATTTAAGCCATTCAAAGGAATTAATTATATGTAATACACCTATGGCACAAATTTTCACACCATTTACAGTCTAATTGAAAGAAAAGGAAAGAAATTGATTGTGGTATGAATCTTTTAGATAATGAGAAACTAATTTATTAACTTAAAATAAGTTTTCACATCATTTCAAAGTCTGCTGCTGGACAATACTGTCAGCCAACGAATTCAAGATGAACAAATTTGGGACTGCCACCATCATTTACAAATATTGATCAGATGGCACTCGCACTAACAATAAAAGGCAAATTTACTACAAACTCACAACAACATAAAAATGCAATTTCGGCCTACGGCTCACGCTTGCACTTTTCAGACAGCATCTGCAAAGAATATAGACGGAAGAGCAGCATGATAAAAATACAAAATCGCATTACCTATGGCACCAAAAGCAAGTAATAAAAGCAAATTCAATACTAGCCAGTACCCAGTGCAGGTGTTACTTCTTGTGGATGGGGAGCAATTTCCATTCTCAGAATGCGGCTCAGAAGCATGATGATGGCGCCAACTCCCATGGCACAGAATAGGAAGATCATACCTACGCTGCCTCTAGAGATGGGCCACAATTTAGTGGCCATGATTGCTAGGTAGCTACAAGCAGATAACACAACTGCTAGCCCACCTAGTATTTTAACCACTGGATAACTCAAACCTATGTTGAGCAAGGAGGATATGAATATGAATATAACGATCAAAGAGCTGAGTACCGAAAGTAGAGCAACGGCTGGAGACGTGTCCCCAATAAAAGCCAGGAAGGTGAAGTTAGTTAGAATAAGAACAGAAATTGAAATGACGATTATATCTTTTACTTCCAACCCAAATTCTCGTGGCGGCATACTTTGGATATTCAGGGCTCTATTGTGAATAGTCCATGACGTATATAATATCCTGCAAAACCAAAGCTCAAAGTTCTTAGTAATGTGTTTGTAATGTACAAAAACAAAATAAATAAGCATGCCTTACTTTATGGCAGTCCTTACTTTATTCCCTTTCCATAACATTTAAATAAATTTTTCAATACTCCCTAAAAATGCATCTATATAACTCAGATATATGAATATTCCAATACAAAAATAATGGCAGCTAGCACATCCTCTAAAATATATCACAATCACTTCAAGTGTAAAACAATAGTAAATGTAAAGTTGTATCGACACTTAAGGTCAGTATAACAGATAACTTATTTGCTGATAAAGGAACTGGTATGCTGTATTAATTCAAAATATGTTGTTTTAATTCAAAATATTAAATGCTTGCAACTGTAATACATATTGAATATGACTTACAAAGGATTGTGTCCTTTCAATGAGTTTTTTTTTAAATTAACAATTCATAACAACAGTAAACAAATAAAGGACTGGCGTAAACAAATATAATAAGGATTCGTCAAACCCTAATTTTACATTCGAGACATCCTCTATCTATTTTTTGTGTTCCTACTGAATATAGAACCCCGCACAATGAAAACCCCAAATCCGCTAAGAAGACATCTGTTCTGGGATTTTTAGTTTTCGTAAACCCTGAACCTAAAAGCGTTATGTGTTTCTGGTACAAGTCTACCCCGAAAACCCACAAAGTTTGCGGTCTTCCACTCTTCACCAAAAGAATAGAGTGCTTTGAAATGGAAAAAATAAATTTACATATTAAGACAAATACAAATAGCTACAAACAAACCTGTTATGAGATTCTCTACTTTTGGTTTCTCTACGACTCACTAAAGATCGAAACTACTCTGTATATTCGAACATTTAGGCCTTTGAGACAAAAAAAAAAAAAACATATTTTTTTAAACTATTGAAAGAAACTACTGTAAGCTGTAACCCAAAACAAAATCCACACAAATACTAATAAATATAAAGCCAGCTATAAATGTTGTTTTTAAAATTGTAAATATAAAACACACCTGTCTCCTTTGTTATTCTGGACCCAAAACGTTAAATCCTTCTGTATTTGTGATAGAAATCTTCCCCAAAATTACACAGTGTTTGTCATCTCCCACTGTTCACAGCAATCCCGCAAACACAGAATACTTTCAAACAAACAAAGTTATTAAGGAAAGGGAATGAAGTAACTAAAGGCCGTAACTCACTTAATAAACTTCCCATTAACTTCGACAAGAAAGGACAAGCCAAAGTGGAGTGAGTTGGTCGTCATTAATGTCATTAATTCATGCCAGTCCTCAATTCATTCTCTCATCCTTTTTGGCGGTCTTTCCATTGCTCATTTGAAACAGTTGTTCAGGTACATTTTTGAAACTATTATGTATTTTCCCCAACTTTTCCATTTTAGTTGCACAAGGCTGCGAACAAAAACATCAAGTAATTTTGGGGAAATCACTTCCACTTGTAGGAGGAAATGTCAGGTCATCTCACTGGAAAAAAAGTGTTATGGGTTTTCGATTCGAATATTAATTGCGCAAGTCCGCGAACAAAAACATCACGTAATTTTGGGGAAATCGCTTCCACTTGTAGGAGGAAATGTCAGGTCATCTCACCGAAATGAAAGTGTTATGGGTTTTTCATTCAAATATTAATTGTGCAAGTCCACATTCAAAAACATCAAGTATTTGCTTTAAAGATGAGTCATCTCAGTGGTACGAAAGTGTTATGGGTTTTCGATCATTATTTAATTGTGCAAGTCCGCATTCAAAAAATCAAGTATTTACTTTAAAGATGAGTCATCTCAGCAGTACGAAAGTGTTATGGGCTTTTGATTCAAATATTAATTGCGCAAGTCCGCGTTCAAAAACATCAAGTGTTTGCTTTAAAGACGAGTCATCTCAGTGGTACGAAAGTGTTATGGGTTTTCGATCATTATTTAATTGCACAAGTCTGCCTTCAAAAACATCAAGTATTTTCTATAAAGTTAGTGTCAGTGATAGTAATTAGGAAAGGACGGGAAATGTAATTGCGGAGGTCCGATGTGCTATCGTGCGTACGCAATTTCTAAAATAAAGAACGGTTACCCATTTCGCACAAGTGCAGTTTACATTTCGAATATTAATGGTAATATTAACTTCAACAGTTCAATTAATGCCCATCCACTCTTCTCCTATTCTAATGCCATTTTCGCGGTCTTCCATTTGATGAAGAACTGTACCATTACATGTCACTTAACACTATGATATTTCGGACATGCACAATTAATATTTAGTCCCTCCTAAATTTGCAACGCTATGAATCTGCGATTTGTTTCGCACATGCGCACTTCTAATTTAGTCCTTCAAATTGCAACTCTTTTGGTCTGCGATTTGTGTCGGACGTGCGCACTTAACATTTAGTGCGTCTTAAATTTGCATGGCTATGAAGATGTCATTTGTCTGGGACATGCGCACTTAGCATTTAGGCCTCTTAAGTTTACATGATTAAGAATCTGCGATTTGTTTCGAACATGCACACTTAACATTTAGGCCTCTTAAATTTGCATGACTAAGAATTCATGATTTGTTTCAGACATGCTTACTTAAATTTTCATCCATGTGGCCGTCCCGTTTTCCATGCCATCACACTTTTTATGGCTATGAATCTGTGATTCGTTCCCATCTTTCCAATGAACAAGGCAATCATCTACGCTGGCAAAAACCTTTTAGACATATTTGGATTTGAACAATAACGGCTACCAAGTCTAGATTTAAAACACAGTCGTCGATCTCCTTAACTTCCCTACAGATGAACGGTCTAGATTATCCTTGAAACAATCGCAAAACTCCTTGAAAAAGTCAAAATCCAGCACAGCACACTGTACCCAATGAAATTTTAGCACGTCGGCATATTACTAGCTTCGACCCACTTCAACTTTCCACTTTTAAGTTATTCGCTGACTGCGCGACTAAAAAGCTCTGGCCCAGACTTGCGACTTGTCAATCTTTTATTCACTCTCGACTGCTTTATCAGCAACACCTCGGCAACTCCTCTGACAATGGACCCACTACAACCAAGGTTCCAATCAGACAGCAAGCGCATGATCTCATAGCTCCCAAATATTCCTTCCACTCATGCGCCAGTCATTGATCCTTTTGAACTGGGGACCCCACTAACACACGGGTCCACCAAAAATCTAGAGATTACGCGACCTAATCCGCTCGCTGAGTCGCTACCTGTTTGGACTTAACCACGGGGGAAATTGGAGATCTGGTGACCAAAGGAAATAAGCCACTCTCTGAGTCACTAGATGTTTCATGAAGACCGCCAGGAAGCAAGTGACAATGAGAATGCTGCAGTCACCAGTACGAGGACCAATGAGAAATGAACACCTTAGCAACTTCTGACAACACTCGGTCCCATGACACAACCGGCCTAAATCAGATGAAAGTCACTTCATCGCAAAGGAGAAGAATATTCCTTATGATCATGTGACAACCGTAGATCATATGTCATTTGCCACTTGCTTGAATACTTCGGGCTGCCACACATGCCAGGTCATCTTAGGCAATAAAACAAAATCAATGGTTGTCGCATGATCGCAAGGTCTAAAGAAATCCCTTGCGAACATGCAATAACCATCCGATCCTCTGCTGGTTGAAAGCCTCCTTGGAGTATGGTCCCATAAACCAGTCACAGTAGCGTAGAAAGGAAATGCTGACCATCGGGAAATAAGTGCGCAGATGCGATGAGATCGAAAACATCAAGGGTTTTCATTTAGAACAAAAGATAACGAGGAGACAAAAAACATTGAGAGTTTTCAGCATTTTGGCATATTCTGAACTATCGAGATCGAAAACATCTAGGGTTTTCATTCATAACAAAGATAACGAGGCAGAAAACATCGAGAGTTTTCAACATTTTGGCATATTATGAACTATCAAAATCGTAAACATCGGGGGTTTTCATTCAGAACAAAAGATAACGGAGATAGAAAACATTGATATTTTTTGACATTTTGGCATATTATGAAATATCTCCTATAGACCTTAAAACTCAAAAATCTCCCTAGGTTTTGCGATTCAGCACGTGCGCTCTGGACTGGACCTTGGCAACACATTGAAGAACATGGGGCTAAGGGCGTGAATCATAAAAATTTGTGGATCAAATTCACAAGTGAAACATAGGATAGACATAGAAAACCAGTGACCTTGAAGCAATCCATTTGGCATGGGGTCAATTCTGGAACACAAAACTTTGACACAGAGACAAAATTGTGCACGAGCACTTCTTGGAAAGTAGGGAAACTATCCTAGAAAACTGGAAGAAAGCAGGAAAACACAAGAAAAATTCATATTGCCACATATCCATTGAGGCTGTTACAATTTGCACATTTGAAGTAAAACATCATCAAGGTTCTTACAATTTGCAAATTTGAAGTGAAACATAAAGGTTGTTACAATCTGCAAATTTAAAGTAAAAAGCAATTGAACCCTTTAAAGTAAAACATCATCAAGGTTGTTACAATTTGCAAATTTGAAGTAAAACATTCATATGATGGCTGTGATGACTGAAATTAGCCATGCTGTCCCTTTTTTTTCAAAAAATGGACGTAGCATACAGAGAAGTGTGTGCCTGTTGCATATGGTTAGTCAAAATAATACAAATTATTTCCAATATTTTGCATATAATAAACACCTTCTTTTAAGATCAAGATCAATCACCACATTATACAATTGAAAAGTAAATGTGCAATCCATGGACATACAAGACATGGCAAGAGGTGCAATTTTTTCATTGCCAATAAATGTCTATTTTATGTATTCAAGATCACTGTTGAGGGAAGACACATGATGACTATAATTAGCCATGCTATCCACTTTTTACATATACATAAATGTCAAAGAACACATATTTTCCATCACTTGCTATTGCATTGCTTAGTACAAGTGGGCCTTGTCCGTTAAATGAATAGTGTGCAGCCTATCATGAACATGTTGTATTACACAGATAGAACTATCCACACTTTGACAGCCCTCCCACATACATGGAAATTTAGCACGAACGGAACAGGTTCTTAGATACTATCAAGAGTCAATCCAGCTACCTCCATGAATTTCACCTTCTAGACATCTGCATGACATCTCCAAACATCTAGCATCGCATCATACTTAACAGTTGATTCAAAAAACATCTTCTTGTTACAAGCAAGGGCTACCTCCACATTGGTACTAATCAACTATTGTTCAAGCAATTCCTACTCCTACTTCACAATATTCTCCCTCAACTCTACAAATGACCTCTCCAGGTCCCTGTATTTCTTCCGCCATTCTGAATTTTCCAACAAAAGTTGTTTATTCTCTGCTTCAGCAACCTCCAACTTCTGCGATATCACAGTAATGTGATTGTGCTGAAGCAAAATATGACTTTCAGTCAATTCTTGTACTATGCTCTTCAACGTATCAGTCAATTCCTCTACTGTACTCTTTAGCGTATCAGCCATCAGGGGATCATCTATGCCTGCATTATTTCCAATCTTGGCCGCACCACCAACATCTGTTACTCTGGCCAACGGTGCTTCCATTAAAGAAGGTACTTCCCTCTGACCAGATGAATTTGTCAACATTGCACGCTTTCTCGGGCTATCAAACTGTGAATTTCCTGCACATGTATTAGGAGGGTTATGCTTGCTATATTTTTCCACAACCTTTGGCTATGTGGAAGCATCTTTCTGTTTGGCCATCCCTGCTTCCCAACAATGCAATTATAGTTCGTTAATCAGGAGTGAACTTTATTACGACTCGCAAAAGTTGCCATACAATCAATTTCCATAAATAAGGAATGAACACATGATGGCATATAGGTAATTTATACCTCCACTGTCAGGCCACCAGAAAGCTGGTATGTAGTTTCTTCTGCCCGATCTGCAACAAAATCGACAAAAAAATAATCATTAAAACTTATTTCTGAGATACAAAGGGGGAGCATCTTAACAGAAAAACATATACCCCCAATAGTTACCACAAAGAAATATGGAATATCAATAACATCAAACACTTAAACTGGGACCCAAACAAAGGGATGCACATGAACGCACACAAAAAATCCACCTTATAGTGCCAAACATCTATAGCCCACCTCTTCAGAGTACTATACTGTAAAATATGCCACTAAAAAAGAAAAATGTGAATCGAAGTTTAAGTTGATACCAGTAAAGGTCAGCATTATACATATCAAAGATAATCCTTCGGCGGTGCATCATAACAGATCACCAATAATTTCAATAAAATTACTATTGTATAGAATAATAATATAATGAATCATCATTCAAATATGCAACACAACAACACAAGTAATTAGTAACATGATAACAATGTTCCGCAAACCGAAATGCCTTGCATGTCCACAACACAATGCAAATATAACAACGTACAAAATCAACCGTCCAAAGGTACCAACACATTTGGGCATTGAATAGAGAATAATTAACCCAAGGAAATCTGTGCACAATTTGAACTCATCGCAAATCCCATTCAAGCGTACATCACCAAATTAACTAAACTCAATCTAAGAAAGGTTAGTATTAGTAACCCTATTGCAGCGCTCGCTACACTAATGACTCAATGCAGACCCCTCATCATTTCCTCCTACGCTGTCTATTTTGCACAAGTGAAAA
Source organism: Chamaecyparis obtusa (assembly GCA_027943335.1). Lineage (NCBI taxonomy): Eukaryota > Viridiplantae > Streptophyta > Pinopsida > Cupressales > Cupressaceae > Chamaecyparis > Chamaecyparis obtusa. The sequence continues at coordinate 732,781 of BSBK01003915.1, read as the reverse complement.
AAGTCCTGTATAGAATCTGCTCCGCTTCTTAGGGTCCTTCTGCACCGTTGGAGGGGTTATACCAAGGTGTCAAATCCTCGCACTCGTTCTTCTAATGGGAGGACCAAACTGCTCGCCAGGCTCTATATCCACTGTCAAGGCATCATCCACTTCATCCTGAAGTTACACAGACAACTTCTGATGAGTGCTTGCTCCAAAAGAATGTCAACAAGAATATTACCATACACCTAAAGAAATTTTATAATCAGACATGAAAATAACTAAAATGAATAATACCTTCTACTGCGTCACAGGAAAAGTACGGCAGAGGTCTGAAATGTTCCACACCTCGAAAGACTTAACAAAGTCGCATAAAGATTTTAAAAATGAGTGGGGAAAGGGCAACCTAGCATTGGGGTCAATGGCCTCTACAATGTGGACTTTCACCGTGCCCAGTGGCAATCATTTGTTGTGGCATTTGACATTCCTACCAACACCTTCAATAATGCCTTTGCCAACCAATACATTGTTCGCTAGCAACTCGACGTGTTCTCCACTTGCATATGTGTGACCACCTTCCTCTAATAGCTTCTCATCAATAAAGGGTGCCTACACTTGGAAAATGTACACCGGCAAACCAAACTCATGTCAGAAAAACATATGATTCATGGTTCAAGAGGCATATGAAATTAAGGAATCCTACTATTACCGATTCAGAAAGGCTATGGGAATTGTCCACTTCACCACGCCAAACTTCACCAGCACTATGAGTTTCTATCCCAAACTCCATTCGTGCAAACTCACCAATAATGTCATGCCCGACATTCCTTTGTCCACATGCATTTTCTTCTATACTACAATCCTGTAAATTACATAAAGAGTAAAGGGACTGGTATGACACTATCAAAGAGACTGCCAACTACAAATAAGACATTGTAATACATCATTGACAGCATAGCATGGTGCAGGACTTGGAATGTGCAATAGCTCGTAACAGAATGTTCCCAACACCTTTTTGGTTTCCTCTGAAATATGATTCTCTCTCACCAGCAGAGAAGCAACTCGAATGGGACTCTCCTGCAAGACACTAAATCAGTTTACGCTATGTCTGCATCCACCTTAATTTCTACTTTAACATGTTGATAGATAAAATAAAATGTACAACTCTGGTTGGGGCCTGCATCATGGGAGGGCTCTCCATGCCAACCCCAGCACTCTCAGCCTACATAACATATAAGAACATGTTTTAAGAACACATGTTATCGATGAGGACAGTATCCAATGTGTCTACAGATAAGTGCATACACGTTACAACACTAATTATATACATACCGCTTCTTCAACTGAATCGGCACTTACCTGTTGACATGCACACCCACCCTCACCGCCATTGCCCTCCAACATGAGCTATGTCTCCATTGACAATGGTCAACATCATTAACACTGACAAAATAACACAGATAAGGAATGGCATACAACAACCAGACAAGACTTACCACGACATCCCTATCATTGTGGTCCACTGACATTTCTTTTCTATGCATTCGTTGCACCAACTTGTATGAACTCCCAGAATTCCACCCAGCAGAATAAGTACCCTTTTCATAAACACTAGGATCCAAGATCATGCATTCATCTTCACCACTCTACCAGACCATGTCCTTTATCCATAGAAGCCTGACATGGCAAGTAATTCGTAAATGAGGTCACATTGATTGAAATTGCGAATTTGAAGGTGAGTGATGAAATGGAAGAATAAATGAAAACTTATAATACCATATTACCTTTTCCTCTAACTGAACACAATCACAAGAAGATAATTTTCTCTTCCTCCTTTGCTCTAGACTCTGACTTCTGTCAGTAGAGTTCGACCCCATTTTGATGACCTCAAGCACTTGAGAAAACTCAAAAATGTTATTTTTCTGGGAAGATTTCCTCCTCGTTTCCATCTTATTCTGTCCCATGGGGCATCACTGCATAGGTTGACTACCAGCTACAACTGGCATGGCAGGCAATGCATTAGCTGGTGTATCCCTATCAACTTCCTCGCACACAATTTTAGATGATCCTGGACTGCCCTGTCAGTTGCGCATTTTTTTTTCAATGTGAGTGAAAATAACAGCAAAGCGAAAAACTCTTAAAAAGAATTATAAACCAGAGTCCTGTTGCATCCTCCCTTTGCCAATACCTTATAATCTTTTCTCTGCACCAATGCTAACAACTTTCTCAATCTTTTCTGCCTGGCTGCTGTACTCTCATATTGACCCATTTCTTCTTTAATTTTTGCCTTGGCTTCTACTGGGAGGAGCTCCACTGACGCCTTCTTGTACAACTCACATATGCGCTTCTCTATGCACTTTTTTTGGGCTATAGACCTCATCCTCATCTAGTATTCGACATTTCTCTCCCTCCTTTGGTAGTACCCCTGATCTTTATAAGAGGAGTGACACCGTTTTGGGTTCATTGAGGCAGGTTGGCCGCATTTGGGCGCTTCGATCAATGGAAGTGCATGCATCTGCATCTTATGAATATTGATCCTTGCAATGTCCCAAAATTTAAGACCTCCATCTACCGAACACGAACCTACAATGCAGTAATAGACCAATCTATTATTGCACTTTTCAGTTCTGTAATTGGTCCTCCCCTACGCACAACGCACTAGAACAATAAAAATGAGATTTGTAAAACCAGAAAGCTTAGAAGATACAAAACAATATCGTCGGACAAGAAGGATGACTCCACTATTCCTAAACATTACATCATGATTGAAGGTTTCTTAGAGAAATCAAACCTTACAATCAA